>JAEMWC010000222.1:775000-832500 GCA_016490735.1 Pachyseris speciosa
GTGGAATCCTGAATCCGGAATCCGGAATCTAGAAACTGGAATTAATAATGAAAAGAACCGAAGAAGACGATATGTCTTACAGGGGGAGGTAGGTGACAGGAGTGAAGTCTTAGTCTGGGACTTGGTTTGTTCTTTCCAGTTGAGTCGATGTGGAGGGATATAGGGATAACTATTAAGAAAGACCGTATGCAGGATCATTAAATGCAACTTAAAGAGCTTATCCGCGTCATTTTATACGAGCCTCGTACATGTTTAACCTTAAGAAATAAACAGGCCCATGCAATGTAGCCCTCGCTGCCAAAACGGAGTGAGAAGCATTGCTATTGGGAAGAAAATCTTTCTTGGAGCAGATTAACCACGTTTATCGCCTACTGTAAAAGTACGCCTGACCGAGTCTTCAGTTGTTGTAGATATCCTTAACCAATCAGAAGTGGAGAGCAGCGGATTTTGCGTGTTCAAGGTACCTATATAAAAGTTTCAAGGTATATTGGGCACCATACTGACTTAGGATTTTTCGAAAAAAAAGAGCAATGACAGAAGACGGTACAACTGTATGAGGGTGAAAATGTTGTAAGCAAACGAAAGCGCTAAAACAATCCTCACCCAGCCCCCATAGCTATCATTTCCAGGTGAGGCATTTATAAACGCCTTTTTTTTTTTTTTTTTTTTTTTTGTAATAAATATTTTTTATCTTCCTTTTTTCTCCAAATAATCTCTCGGATTATATTTATTTCGTGTTAGTTTCTTTTTTCTGTATATTTAAACTTTTTTTTTTAAGTGATCTATCTTCGTCTTTTGGAGATGTTCCGGAATGTACCGGGATGTTCCGGAATGTCCCATGTTCCCCATTTTATCGACGGCCACTCGACAACCTGAAATGTACGCGCCGATACAGTTCCCAAACATTCCACAGTATAGCGGTCGAAACGTCGCGATCCACATCTTTGTGACTCAATCGTGAGACAAAAGATTAACTCAGCTATCATATAGAAGAGAATTAAAATAGACGCTTCTCTTTCCATGTTGGCTTTTCAAACCTCAAAAACGTACGGTGGATCGATGTTTTCATGTAAGTGACATGCTTGTGAAGCATGTGAGCAGACATGGGTTTATGCACATGTCATCGGCTTTTCCGTGGGATTGACCCCCCCGGCCAACCAGGGGTATTGTAAAATCAGTCAAGCAAACTTGAGGAATTTCCCCGGAGGGTCGGGGAATCTCTCAAGACAAAGTCTCCTGGGCTTTGATCGTAAAACATTGTCAAGATTTTCCCCTACCCTCGGGCAACGAATCCCATCTATCTCCTTGTATTCCCCCACATATCTCTCTGGTAGACCCGGGGGTCGACCCCACGGGGAAGCCGATGACATGTGCATTATGTCACGCACTGTGAAAAACCATAAAATTCAAACTGCTCTCTTTTCAAAACAAAGCAAGTTACCGAGCTGAAAACATGCAGCAGATACATTTCAGAAGATAAAAATGCAAAAGTCTGTTTACTTTTGAATTGTAGTTTTTTATGACGTCACGTGAAAACCCTCTAAAGTTTAACATATCTCACGCGTGAACAAGCCGTCTGTGATTCGCGCGTGACTGAATTATTTGCAGAGAAATCAGCTTCTACAGGAAACTGCCAAACTAACAGGTGAGACGTAACGGTAATTAAAGTGATATAATTAACGTACCAAGTCAACAGAGAAGTAAAGAAGAAAAGCGCGGACGAAAAGGGAATTTAAAAGACGTAAGCTCCGACGACATCTGAAATCACCTTTACTTTTGGAAAAGCAAACTGCACGATGAAACTTGTTCCGCCGATATGCGGTGTACTAAGTTTGTTCGTGGAGAACTAATTAACTAATAACATTTATTTCTTTCATGGCCCAGGCAAATCAGATTCTACGACATACTATTTGGAGTTGGGTGTGGGTGCGTGTTCCTAGAAAATGGTATTTTCAGGGAATTTTACAGAAAATTCCTGGAGAAGCTGCTTGTGCGAATTTTATATTAGCCACCACAGTGTTCAATCGTTTGTTGATTAAAGGAATCCTACAGCTGAAAGCTCGTTTAATTTCTCCTCCAAGGAAACTTGTTTCGCCTTGCTATTTTCTAAGTTATTTTTCAAATCTCCGTCCTTCTGATAAGCAAAAGAGTCTTTGAGCGACGTATTGCAACCGGAAGTGGACATTTTGGGCAGTGGTTGTGCACAAACTTTCAAATAAATGGTCTCTATTAGAGTAAAGACACTTGGTAAAACAAATCCGGTGACGCCAAGACAAGTAAACAGAGGAAACGCCTCACTTCCGGTTGAAGTCCGTGGCTCAAAAACGCCGGTGCTTTGGTTAACTATTCCACGGCGCGTCGCGTCGCGTCGCGTCGCGTCGCAAGTGTTTCGTTCGCTTTGCTATCTCCATTTAAAGACAAAGTAAGACACCCTTATTGAGCTTAATTGGTCTACCGCTGAATCACGAACTCCGGTTCTCTGAAAAGAGCACTGTTTCTAAGACTTTGAGTGTTCTTTATAGCTATATACTAATTATCATGTCAACTGGGATGCCCGTTGATCCGTTCAGTGACTGTCTTAGCACCTACCACTCCAAACAGCTCACCAAAGTGTGTATGTGTACCTTACTTTCAGCGCACACCTCGTGTGAAAACCAAGAAAAAAACCAAAATTCTTTCATGTAAGAATCGAACCCAGCTCTCCTAATCATAGTCGTCCGGCGTGCTAACCACGTCCATACCCCCTGAAAACAAGGGTTAAATTGAGTAAGGAAATAAAATTCCTTCGCAAATTGTTTTAATTGTGAAAACTTGTGAAAACTTTACTTGTGAAAGCTGTAATGGCTAGTCTGACAACTGTTGTTTCGTCGCTGCCAAGCGACTCTTCATAGACCTTCCTGATATCTGGCAAACTCGTTGAGCATCTCGTTCAAAGTCCCGTTCGCAATCAGTTCAGCACAAGCAATCTGGCCTTATATCGCATAAGGATTCCCGACCACTAAATATTCACGAGAGCATTGTAATAATTGTGAAAACTTGTGAATAACTTGTGAAAACTTAACTTGTGAAAGCTGTAATGGCTAGTCTGACAACTGTTGTTTCGTCGCTGCCAAGCGACTCTTCAGACACCTTCCTGATATCTGGCAAACTCGTTGAGCATCTCGCTCAAAGTCCCGTTCGCAATCAGTTCAGCACAAGCAATCTGGCCTTATATCGCAAATTGTTTTTGTAGTTGTTAAAAAAAAAAAGAAAAGAAAAATACTCATGCGGTTTTTTATTTTCTAATGATCTTCAATACTTAGTATAAAAAAAACATACAACGTTAGTTTGTATCCATAAATTTTGAAAACCAAACTTTCTTTGCAATAACTTGCAATACTTTCTAGTTTGCATGAATAATTCAGTCAAGTATTTTATAAACATGCGATAACTGAGTTACGTCGCGCAAAGTACATCATGACTGGAAAAGTCATGTTCCGAAGGAAAAAAATCCTGTGCAGTGGGCGTGTAGTCAAGTAAACTTTTATGCAGGGAGCACAAACGCGTTTTACAAAACAATAACTCGCAATTATTGGACGAGGTTGAGCAAAATAACGCGATTTGTCAGTGGCGAGCACTTCAATTATTTGCCGAAGCCGAAGGCTGAGGTAAATAATTGATTTGCGAGACACTGGCAAATCACGATATTTTGCGAAAACCGAGTTCAATAATAGTTTTATCATTCGATCACCGAGCTTATTTTTCATAATTATTTTCCGAAAGCGTGAACCATCTACCATTTTTCACTGACTTTGAAGAGCTTGGACACGTGGACACAACTACGCATGAGCAGAATATTATTTGCAGCAAAATCACAGTCAATCTCATCCTCAGAGCCTACGTTACCCTTGTCCAGCGGAACGGGCAGCGGACGCTCTGGAAGAATCCAAAACCGGAACCAGAAAATCCTGGTTCCGGTTTGATTGCGCCTGCGTGAGGTTTTAGGACAAAATGGCGGCTGTTGATCATGTCAACACTGACTCATCCCCAGTCGTCTCTCATTATTAGTATTTTTTCACGAAGGGGATGGCGGGTCCCCGCGCGCTTAATCCAAGCGCCTCCCTTGTAAATAATTAATGAGAACTAGGAGACGACTGGGGACGAGTCAGATGTCAACACGTTCAGCTGGACCAATTTAGGGCAGCCAGCAGGGGCGATTCCACGGTAATCGACCAACAATCAGAAAACAGTCACATACATGCGGTAGAAGCCAACTTGTGAGTGATTTCCTTTGTATAACACGACTCTTTCTAATTGGTGCCTCCTTGATTTAGCCTTGGATGTGCAGCCAAAAAACAAATCAGGATTTGTTTTATCTGAAAAGGGATCTAAAAGCCCTTTGGACTAGACTATGTCTTCCTTCTTCAACGACGTTACTGTAGCTGTGTAGGCTAAGCTTGGGATACTGGAAAAGACACTTGCATGTAGAAAGTGTTTTCCATACATGGCCAGAACTAGGGAAGATTATTGCCAAAATTAATACATTATGTCAGATAATCCTCAATTAAATTTGCCGAGTCAGTAGTCTACTTCATTACGTCATTAAAAAATCTTGTTCTCCAGATAGTAGCTACAGTAAGAACTTCTGGGTGGGCTAACAGAAATTGAGGTGGGACTATTGCTGAGGTTAAGCTTTCGTCGAATCAATTCACTGTCAATTTCTGTGCACGGAAACCATATTGTTGCGAAATTCGACTACCACATTCCTCGCCTTACTTACGCTCTCTTTGAACATGATCTCGCCTACTCTAACTCTTCAACAAGATATTTCAACTCCTTTATCATTGGTTTTGATGTGGAAAGTTTTATTTAAACACGAACGGCACAAATACCTTGAACATTGGTCGAAGTACATGTTGTAAATCGACATCTGTAAACTGTTTGAGAGCTATTAAGATTCCATCTTATTTCGCCTTATGTCTACAAAATTAAACGCGGTGGTTTCTTACAACGACAGTAATTTTCCTTTGCTTGTGATCATTTCTGTAGCTTTCGTTCCGCCATTGCCTGACAATTCGCGAAAACAACTTCCGATGCGGTTGATCCGGTCATGTTTATTGCTTTGTTTTTACCAGCCAATCAGAAGTGTCCTTTTTTGGATTCAGCCTCTGGGGACGAGATTGAATCACAGTTGGACGGTACTGCGCACGAGCAGACTATTATTATTTTGTAGGCAGTTATTTGTAGGTCACGTGGTAAGCTCTGGGCCAATGAAAAGGAAGAGAAAAAAGTATCGAATGATAAGAAGTGTTACTTTAAAAAGTATAGCACCTCCTTTGTTTAAAAAGCGCCGCCCATTCAAACTATACAAATTAATCAAATGAAGAATGATCCTCGCAGTTATGAACGCAACTTATGCAAAAAAGCCTGAAAAAAATTCAGGACTTCAACGGGGTTTGAACCCGTGACCTCGCGATTACCGGTGCGATGCTCTAACCAACTGAGCTATGAAGCCACTGACATTGGGAACAGGTCAATTGTGGGTTCATATAATCCCGTGAAAGAAATGAGTGTGAATGGTATATGAAATGAATCATATATGAACTGCGGAAATAATGTTATGGAACATTGTCTTACATAATCAAGTAACGAATGTAGGTAAATAAAGATTAATTGTAACATTAAAACAAACGTTAAATTGGGTAGAATTGGGTGGGAACATCCTGTGACGTAAACATTTCGTGTCTAAAATACAGGGTGCGACACTTATGTAATTGGATTAGTTTTGGTTAAGGTGCATGTCATGCACGACTCGGAAATGTAACTAAATAAACAACAGACTTGTAATGTACAAAATTAAGTAACTGGGAAATTCAGGATGTACGTAAAAGGGTGTAAACTTCCTCTTTTATCAGTAAAGTAGATAAATAGAGAACGGCTGTACGTGTAAGTTAGATTGATTGATTGAGATTGTGAAGAGATCGTGAACGGAATGTTACCAGATTGAAGGAATGTGTATCGTGGATTGCGAATAAAGTACCAGAAAGAATACAGTCCTGAGTGTTGAACCAGCGAGCGCGGCGATTTTCCAACGCTGAAGAAAATTCCGCAAAACGTGGTCCTTCGAGCCGGATGCAATGTCGAACAAGAAAGTGAGATCGGGGCATCGAGGATTTTTATCCGGAATCCTGCCAGACGTTGATGCGTGCATGAAAGTTATGTTCCCGCGAAAATGGCTGAATTGATAAAGTGGAAGGGGACGCTAGAAGAACAGTTGCAAAAGATCGTACCACTCGACGAGGAGATTTTGGCCGAACTAGTCGCTGATGATAAATCAACTGAAAAGGACATAGCAGACGAAATCGGCAAAAGCGCAACCCTCAAAGCCGACGTTACTCAGCGACTTGTGGAGATAGATGAGAAGTTGAACGTTGTGATCGCGCCGACTTCCCAGTCAAGCGAAGTTCCAGCAACAAGCGCCCAGGTGAACGAGAATGTTGAAGGTGAACCTTTGAACTTAGCGACCCCATCATCCACGAAAACCGTGAGAGCCAAGCTCCCCAAACTGGAGGTCAGGAAGTTCAGTGGGAAACTTCACGAGTGGCAGGAATTTTGGGATTCGTTCGAAAGCGCCATCCACCAGAACGAAGCCCTGTCGAACGTAGATAAATTCTCCTACTTGAGAGGACTGCTATTAGAGCCGGCGAGATCAGCCATTGCAGGATTTGCCTTGACTTCAGGAAACTATGGATCGGCCGTAGAGTTGCTAAAGAGACGGTACGGAAAGAAGACGGCGATCCAACGAGCTCTCGTTAACGAACTGTTAAATGCACGACCAGTCTACCATGAGAAGGATACGGCAAGGCTGCGAAGTTTCTACGACCTTGTCGAGACCAAACACCGAGCGTTGCAGGCCTTGGAGGTGGATGAAGGAACATACTCGGCAATTGTTGTCCCGATGCTCCTGGAAAAGATCCCTAACGCGGTCAGGCTTACCATCACAAGAGGAAAGGAGTAATTGGACTGGACTTTGGGGGACATGCTTCAAGCACTGCTCGTGGAGGTAGAGTTGCGAGAGGACCATGGCTTGACGCAAACAGCACGGGTTTCCGGGCCCAGTGAGAGCAGAAGGAGTCCACAACCGACAGCGAGTGCCCTGTTTACAAGAAGAGGAGAAGACCGCAGATGCCCGTTTTGCCTAGGAGGACACCAACCGGAGCAATGTAAGAAAGTAACGAACATTGTAGAACGTAAGAGATTGTTAGCTAAGTATGGACGATGTTTCAATTGCACGGAGAGGGGCCATCGAGCCCGTGAATGTAAAATTAGCACTAATTGTAAGCTTTGTAAGGGTTGTCATCATGTTTCTCTGTGCGACTCTAAACCACAACAACCCTCAGGGGGGTACGGGTGCAGCGATCAGCCGGTAGAAATTCCAGTAAATAATCCTAACAGTGTGCTTGTGGGTACAGAAAGTAGGATCGCCCTCCAAACCGCGCAAGCTCTCATCAAGGGAGGCAGAAAGGGAAGAGTGAGAGTTTTGTTTGACTCTGGGAGTCATCGTTCGTTTATAACCACTAAGGCGGCTAGTAGTTACGACTTAGGAATAGCAAGAAAGGAGTGGCTTAGTATTAGCACCTTTGGCCAGAGAACAATGGAATCCGGGTTACGAGAGGTTCCCCGTTTTGACGTAATGCCTCTACACGGTAGCAGTGTACATACGCTCGAAGCCTATGTTGTGCCGAATATTTCACACATAAGCAACGAGCACGTAGAGGTTGTTAAAAACGACTTCCCGCACTTGCGTGATCTGTGGTTCTCTGACGTTTGTCAGACAAAAGATGAACTCGAAATAGATCTTTTGATCGGGGCGGATTACTTGTGGGAATTCCAAAAGGGAACGACCATACGGGGGGGACCCGAGGAACCTGTGGCAGTGCACACTGAGCTTGGTTGGGTGTTGTCGGGCCCCCTGAAATGGCGAGAGACAGATAGTCAGCAGGAAGTGTCAGTTCATTTCGTAGCCCAAGATAGTGTAGCTTTAGACAGGGCCAGTTTAGACAGTGAAATTAACAAGTTATGAGATTTAGAAAGCATCGGAATTAAGAGCAGCGACGAAGTGCACGAATCATTTGAGAACGACATAGAATTTTTTGGGGGGAGGTATTCAGTTTGTCACGCATGAAAGGTCAGCTAAAACGACTCCGCAAGGAAACTAAAGTTCTGGACGAGTACGACTCTATCATCAGGGAGCAGTTGAGTTCGGGAATTATCGAGAAAGTAGCAGAATTGGAGGAAACGGGAAAAACGCACTACCTACCCCATCACGCCGTCATTCGCAGGGACGCAGAAACCACGAAATTGCGAATAGTGTACGATGCATCTTCGAAGGAAGCCAAGAACGGAACCTCCTTAAATGATTGCTTGCATACGGGGCCATCCCTAAATCCCTTAATGTTCAAAATACTTGTTAGGTTCAGGGAAAATAGGGTCGCGCTAGTTGGTGACATAGAGAAGGCCTTTTTGAACGTAGCGGTAGACGAGAGAGATCGCGATAGTCTAAGGTTTCTGTGGGTTGAAGACACGCGAGACAACAACCTGAGCTTTGTTGTTTACCGGTTTTGTCGCGTCGTTTTCGGGTTGAATGCCTCACCATTTTTGTTAAATGGGACCATCAGGCACCACCTAGCCACCTTTGAGGAAAGGGACCCCGAATTTGTGAAACGCATGGTAGAGGGGTTTTACGTCGACGATTTAGTAACGGGAGAACGTACACCCGATAAGGCATTTACCCTGTTTAAAAATGTAAAGGATCGAATGGCCACAGGGGGGTTTACCTTACGAAAGTGGAAAACGAATGACCCGGGATTGAGGGAGAAAATCTGTTCAAGTGAAACTCGTAAAACGAGCCGAGAAGTGGGTAGACTCGAAGACGAGGAGACTTACGCCAAGTCGAAATTAGAAGCCCAGGGTGGAGCAAAGGGGGAAAGGGTACTGGGTCTGGCGTGGGATTGTGAGACCGATACCCTTAATTTTAGTTTTAAACAAGTGATCGAGAGGGCCAGAGATCTAGAAGTAACAAAGCGAAATGTGCTAAGTTTGTTGGCCAGTTTGTTTGATCCACTGGGAATAATTGTGACGGATAAGAAGCCTTGCGTTACGCACTTATTAAGTTAATGTTTATTAGCAAGTTCTTTTTAAATTAGTATTTCGCAATGAAACTCGAGCTCTTTATTTTTTGGGAGAAGAAAGAGACGCACACGACGTGCAGCGGAGATATTTCGGAGATATTTGCTCGCGGAGACATTGATAATCTTTACCACGTTACCCGCCCTTTAAGGAGTATAAGGATTATAACGTAAGTTCTTCACCTTTTTGTTTCTTTCACCTTAATATTATTTTGTTCGTTGATCATTTTCTTTCGTTTGGTTATTTCGTTGCGTAATGCACATTTATGTAATTTTTTAGTTCTCACCGCACACTTCAATCAATCAATGGAATAAACCCGCAATCAGAACCATGAAGTTGTGTGGTTGATCACGGCGTGATGTAACCGAGTTAGGAATGGAAAAGAGTATCGGAGAACATTCAAGAACATTCATGAAAAACGTGAAGAAAAAATGAAGTCAGAGTTCGGGTCAGAGGAAAGTCGGATTGATCTCAAAGTTCAAAAAATCGGAGCATAGTTTTCAAAGTCTAGTCTGCCAAAAGGAATCTGTATCTGTCGGAGACATCAATAAAGAGTATGGTCGTTACAACATTTTGGTGCCGAGACCCGGGAACGGGAACAGAGCTGAAATTCAAGTCGACGGATTGAACGAGTTTTGAATCGAAGACGAAGCACAGGTGACAGCACCCTTCGATCGCCATGTCAGAACTGAAAAAGAAAATATTGGAACGTTCAGGGTTCAGAGTGTACGTAAGGAAAGTGATGAACACGGTCAAAGAATTGCTAGACGATGGCGGAGTCGAAAACAACCGCGCAAAGTTGGAATCGCTCAAGATTAACCTTGAAAAACAACAACGAGAGCTGGAATCACTCGATCAAGAAATTGCGAAATTGTTGGAAGCCGATGCAATCGAGAAGGAAATATTGGAACGATGCGAGTTCGAAGCAGCTCTTCAGGAAATTATTTCCCTCGTTTCTTCACATTTGTCCGTCAAGGAATCCAAGAATTTAGAGGAACAGATGCTAACGCCAGCACCATTATCGCCAGCATCGATAATTCAACAAGAAGCTTCACAGAATTCCCCGAAAGCGAATAAAGCAAAGTTGCCGAAGCTCACTCTGCCAAAGTTTGCTGGAGACCCTACAAAGTGGACAACTTTCTGGGATAGTTTTAATTCTGGTATTCATTCGAATGAAGAGCTCAACGAAGTCGACAAATTTCAGTATCTGAAATCTTTGTTGGAAGGTTGCGCGGCCGAAACTATTTCAGGATTACCACTCACAAGCTCAAATTACAAGCATGCGGTCGATCTTCTCAGGAAGCGTTTTGGCAGTAAACAAATTATTATTTCGAAACACATAGAAATGCTGATGCAACTCCCAAAGATAACCGATTCAAGCGATCTGAAACAACTGCGACAACTTTTGGACAAAACGGAGTCGGCCGTTCGAAGTTTACAAGGAATAGACATTTCTATCGACACGTACGGAACATTCCTCACACCAGTGATCATGGCGAAAATCCCACAAGAATTGCGTTTAATTATAAGTCGCGGCATGTCTGACGAATGGGACCTCGATACCTTGATAAAGTCGTTATCAGAAGAGTTGCAAATTCGAGAGAGATGTGCTCTGGGACCAGTGACTGAAAAAGGAAGATCGAAGGAAAAGCAAGAAGTTGGATATTTTCGATATGGTCAGAACAAAAGACCTTCCGCGGGCCCTGCGACGTCATCAACGCTGTTTTCACACAACGAGAGACCTCCGCCAAGCAAGGAAATGTGGTGCACTTTCTGCAATGGCCCTCATCCATCGAATAAATGTGCCGTAGTTACTGAACCAGAAGCTCGGAAGAGAATTCTTCGTCAAAAGGGACGATGTTTTGGCTGTCTGAAAAGTGGTCATGTGAGTCGAGATTGTCAAGCGAGATGTTATCGTTGTGGCGGGAAACATCATGTGTCGCTCTGCTGCACGCAAAACTGTTTTCTTCCTCGACAAAGTAGGGGCACAAGCCAGGAACAAACTGTGAGTACAAATTTGTATTTCACTCAAGATGTTAAGAACAAATGTGTCTTGTTGCAAACAGCTCGAGCATGGGTGAGAAATCCTAATGGAATCAATTCTTGTAATGTCAGAATCTTGCTCGATTCATGTTCTCAAAAGTCGTACGTTACCATGCGGTTGAGGAACAAATTGGGTCTACCTTCAATTGGAAATGAAACTGTTCTGATTAAAACGTTTGGGAACAATGAGGCCTCCTTGAAGAAATGTGACATTGTTCAGTTTGCATTAGAATGCCAAGATCAACTAACTGTGTTTGTCAATGCTTATGAGGTTGACTTGATTTGTGGACCCATAACTAATCAAACTGTAGCGGTTGCCCAGCAGAGTTATCCTCATTTACAAGGCTTGCCACTTGCTGATTGTTCTCATGGAGATGAGGAGCTTGAAGTAGACATAATGATTGGAGCTGATTATTACTGGTCTATCGTCCAAAACCATGTGGTACGGGGGGAGCCCCATGGTCCTGTAGCTGTTCGCACAAGGCTGGGTTATGTTTTGAGTGGTCCAGTAAATGTACCAGGTGCAAGTCAACAAACAAGTGTTAATGTGTCTTATACCATGAAGACTGAATCTTGCATTGTTAAGGAACACTTAGACCCAGAAGATGTTTCACTGAAAGAGGAACTGGGCAGGTTTTGAGATTATGAAACTCTGGGAATTAAAGGTAAAGAAGAAGAAGACGAATTCTATGAAAATTATCTCAAGAAAGTGCGGTTCAATGGAAACCATTATGAAGTTTCTCTCCCATTCAGAGATGAACACCCTACCATTCCAGATAACTACTTATTGGCACGAAATCGTCTAAGCTCTTCTTTGAAACGATTGAGGTCTAAGCCAGAGTTGTTGCAGCAGTATGACAATGTCATCAAGGAACAGTTGAACTGTGGTGTTATTGAGTTGGTAGATAAGAGTAAGGAGGAGCAAGTTCATCCAGGGACTGTGCATTACATTCCCCACAAGGAAGTGGTAAAGGAAGACAGAACCACTACCAAACTTAGAATAGTTTATGATGCAAGTGCTAAGATCTGTGGTGAACCCAGTTTGAATGACTGTCTTCTGCCTGGACCTGCTTTAACTCCATTGATCTTTGACATTCTGTTGAGATTTCGTCTACACAAAGTTGCACTGATTGGGGATCTGGAGAAAGCTTTCTTGAACGTTGGAGTTACTCCAGAGCAAAGGGATTTCTTAAGGTTCTTATGGGTAGATGATGTCAATTCCTCAAATCCAGAAGTCATTTCATTGAGATTTTCACGTCTTGTATTTGGCCTTGTCTGTTCTCCATTCATTCTGAATGTGACACTAAGGAATCACTTACTCAAGTATGAGAACATTGACCCAGAATTCGTACACAATGTCATCAGATCCTTGTACGTGGATGATTTTGCATCAGGAAAGAGTTCAGTGAAAGATTGTTTTGAACTCTATCGAAAGTTAAAGACACGATTCCAAGAAGGAGGCTTTAACATGAGAAAGTGGGCATCAAATGATCAAGAGCTGAACCAGCTAATCGAGAAAGAGGAGGCTATGCAATTGTCTAGACTTGAACAGTTCTCTGAGATCACCTCTGCGTCAACCAGTTTTGACAAGATTGAAGATCATGACTGTTCAAAGGTCACATCAAAGAATGCTACCTGTGAGGAAACCATAATCAAAGTGATGGGAGTTCCATGGGATCGGATAGAAGACAGCCTCAAGTATGACCTCAACAATTTTGCTAAGCAAACTCCGGATGATACTCTAACTAAGCGGAAGCTTTTGAGTACAACAGCGCGCTTCTATGACCCATTAGGTTTGCTCTCACCAGTGGTCTTGCCCTTCAAATGCATGTTTCAAGAGATTTGATTGGTTGGGACGAGGCTTTGCCAGAAAGCCTTTCTTCGAACTGGAAGGAGTTAACAGAAGACATGAAGAGAATCTCGAGCATTACAATCCCTCGATGCATTCTAGATGGCATAGAGGCTGAGGAAGTCACATCTATTCAGTTGCATGGATTTGCCGATGCAAGCAAGAGTGCGTATGGTGCAAATGTTTACATTCGGGTGTCAACCATTGATGTCTGCTCATCATCTCTGCTGACCTCCAAAACCCGAGTTGCTCCTTTGAAAGGAGATACAATCCCTCGTCTAGAACTGATGGCAGCTCTAACACTGGCGAACTTGATGACTGCAGTGTATGAAGCATTGGTCTGTACTGTCAAGATTGATGCAGTGTACAATTGGATTGATTCCCAAATTGTCTGGTGGTGGATTCAAGGAGAGTCGAAGCAATTCAAGCAGTTTGTGCAGAATCGAGTTAAGAAGATTCGCAGTCTTTGGAGTAAGGAACATTGGATGTACTGCCCCACAGAACTTAACCCAAGTGACATTGCTTCACGAGGTGCTACGAGTTCAGAAATTGTATCCAATGATCTGTGGTGGAAGGGACCACCATTTCTAGTGAAATTAGAAGATGAGTGGCCAAATGTACCGAACAATGGAATCAGTGTGGGCACAGTTCCAGAAGAGGCTACAAATGAACTGAGAAAAGGAAACTCAAGTGAAATTTCAAGTGTATTGAATGTAACTGTTGAAGCCCATCAGTGCATTTCTGAAGTTATCCAGGCTGACAGGTTCAGCAGCATCAGCAAACTTATCAGAGTAACCGCCCTTGTCCTGAAGTTCATTAAAAGAATCAAAAGAAGTCCACGAATACTTCCTGACATCACTGTGGAGGAGACTAATGTTGTTAAAAACCTCTGGTACAAGCATGTCCAGACCAAACTGGAAGAAAGTGAGAAGTCTAGTTCAACCTGGGAACAGTTAGGAGTTTTCAAAGATGAAGATGGAGTGTTACGCTGCAAGGGAAGAATCCATAACTCCTCACTACCTTATTCAGCAAAATTTCCTGTCTTGCTTCCAAGAAAACAGCATTTTACGAAGCTGGTAATCAAGCAGTCTCATGAGAACGTGAATCACAATGGAGTTGGAGAGACTCTCGCCGAAATCCGAGCTCAGTTCTGGATAATCAAAGGGAGGCAAGCTGTTAAAGACATGCTTTCCAAGTGCGTGACATGCAAGAAAATACAAGGAAGAGCCTACAGCTCTCCACCTACTCCACCTCTACCTTCATTTCGGGTATCAGATGATCTGGCGTTTTCTAAAGTTGGTGTAGACTTTGCAGGACCTTTGTATGTGAAGAACATTTACCAGTCTACAGGAGAGATGTTTAAGTGCTATATTGCTCTGTTTACATGTGCAAGCACAAGGGCTATACACCTTGAACTCACCCCAGATCTTTCAGCAAGGTCCTTCTTACGAGTACTCAAGCGATTCTTTGGAAGAAGAGGATTACCAACCTTATTCATCTCGGATAATGGCAAAACTTTCAAGGACTCTGAGGTGAGGAAGTTTGTTCTCAACAAGAACATTGCTTGGCACTACAATGTACCCACAGCTAGCTGGTGGGGTGGCTTTTTTGAAGTCTGCGTGAAACTGGTGAAAAGGTGCCTCAAGAAAGTGCTTGGTAACGCGAAGTTGAGCTATGAAGAACTTGAGTCTGTTTTGATCGAAACCGAAGGCGTTCTAAATTCCAGGCCCTTAACCTATGTCTATGATGAGTTGTCAGAAGCCCCTCTTACACCTTCGCATCTTGTTATTGGTCGGCGGCTGTTGGAACAATCTCCTTACACGAATTCAGCAATGAACACACTGGCCCGGCAGGAAAGATATTTGAATCGTCTACTCACCCATTTCAGAAGTCGATGGAAGAAGGAATATCTGACTGGAATCAGAGAATACCAGAAACTCAAAGGAAGAGAACCAAAAAGAATGATTCAAGTAGGAGATGTCGTACACATTTATGCAGACAAGACACCAAGACAGCAGTGGAGAATGGGAAAGGTAGAGAAGCTGTTGAAAGGAAGAGATAACATGGTCCGTGCTGCAGAGGTGATAACGGTGGATAACTCTCTTCGAAGGATTCTCATGAAGCGTCCCATTCAGAAACTCTATCCTCTAGAAGTTGATACAAGTTCAGTGGACACACCTCCTGTGGGAACAACACAGAGAGTCAGAGATATGAACGTGCAGATGATTAGGGATGAAGACATTCCAACAGTGGTTACTGCACCATGAACTGAAATTCTAAACTTTGAACATTGAACTTTAATCTAAGTTGTTGTCGTTTAGTTTCACCTTATGATTGACTCTGTCAATCAGGGGGGAGTGTGATGTAACCGAGTTAGGAATGGAAAAGAGTATCGGAGAACATTCAAGAACATTCATGAAAAAACGTGAAGAAAAAATGAAGTCAGAGTTCGGGTCAGAGGAAAGTCGGATTGATCTCAAAGTTCAAAAAATCGGAGCATAGTTTTCAAAGTCTAGTCTGCCAAAAGGAATCTGTATCTGTCGGAGACATCAATAAAGAGTATGGTCGTTACAACACGGCGAACTCCGGATCGATACTTTACGAACAAGGACTCGGTTCGGGAACGCGACAATAATTAGCCCTGTAACAGTCGGTATGAAAGCACTTTTCCAAGAAATTTGTAGTAGCAAATTCGATTGGGATGAGGCTTTGACGGGAGAAATTAAGGAGAAATGGGATAAGTGGATCCAAGATTTGACAGAAACGAAAGGGATTCGAGTCAATCGGTGTCTCTACGACATGGGGAAAGAGAGCGTGACAGAGTGTTATTTACACGGGTTTGGGGATGCAAGTAAGAAGGCCTACTGTGCCATGGTTTATTTTGTCTATCGAACTACAGACGGGAAAACCCATGTGAGATTAGTAGCCAGTAACACGAGGGTCGCCCCGCTGAAAGAGCTGACGATTCCGCGCTTAGAGGTAATGTCGGCGAGAATACTTGCCCAGCTTGTGGATACGATAAAGAATGCATTACAATCACAGTTGAAAGTAGATGGCGTGAGGCTCTGGCTGGATAGCAAGACAGCTCTCAGCTGGATACAGAACAGGGGGGAATGGAAACAGTTCGTGCGCCATCGAGTAAATGAAATTTTGAGGCTGACTGCGAAAGAAGATTGGTCGTATTGCTCCACTGACGAAAATCCTGCTGACCTCGGGTCCAGAGGAGTGTTCGCTTCCCAGCTCAAAGATAACCAACTTTGGTGGCGTGGACCGTCGTGGCTCCACGCGGAGACAAACGAATGGCCAATGACGACAGAAACCTATCAAACCCCAGAGAGTCAACTGGAGGAGAAGAAATCCGCGACAGTTTTGCTGACCGACATAGAACATCCGTCAGGTGTCGCCGCCGTGATAGATGTAACCCATTTTAGCACCTTACACAGGCTTGTCAGAGTAACAGCTTGGGTGAGGCGCTTTGTCAAGAATGCAAGGGCGCGCGTAACACAAGTGAAAAGGTCTACTGGAAGACTGGGAGTAGAAGAGTTGAAATGCGCCGAAGTGGAATGGCTTAAATCGGTCCAAAATGATCTAAGTAAGCAGCATAACTTCAAACAACTAGTAAGGGAGCTAGGAATAAAGGCAGAGAAAGACGTTTTGAGGTGCGAGGGTCGCTTAGTTAATTCAGATTTAGAGAGCGAAGCTAGAAAACCTGTAATCTTACCTAGAAAGCACAAGTTTACTCGTTTAGTTGTGGAAGAATGTCACCAGAGAGTGCACCACAGTGGAGTGAGAGCGACGTTAGCTGAGCTACGATCCAGGTTTTGGGTCCCAAGAGGAAGGCAAGTGGTAAAGGGAATTTTGGGTGAGTGTGTCACCTGTAGAAAGCTAACTGGGAAACCCTACAATGCTCCACCAACAGCAGCCCTTCCTGACTTTAGAGTTAAAGAAGCGCCCCCATTCTCGAGGGTCGGGGTAGATTTTGCGGGCCCACTCTACGTCAAAGAAAAATCTGGTCAAATGGGTAAGGTTTATGTTGCATTGTTTTCGTTTTGCGTGACCAGAGCGGTGCGTCTGGAGTTAGTGGAAGATATGTCAGCTGCCGCGTTCAGGAGATGTTTGCGAAGGTTCATCGCTAGAAATGGAACTCCTTTCTTGATTGTCTCAGACAATGCCAAGACATTTCAAGCTACGGAGAAAGCTCTAACTAGATTGTTCGATCACCCCAGAGGTCAAAGCCGATTTAGAGCGTGACAGAATAGAGTGGAGGTTTAACCTTGAAAGGGCACCCTGGTGGGGTGGGTTTTTTGAAAGAATGGTTGCTAGCGTAAAGCAGTGTCTCAGGAAAACACTAGGTACCGCAAGACTGTCTTTCGATGAATTGTCAACCATCCTCAATGAAGTAGAAGGTACACTCAACTCGAGGCCATTGACATACGAGTACAACGAACTGGAAGAAGTACTAACGCCGTCCCACCTCATTTATGGACGAAGGGTCAAAACCTTGCCTGATGAAATCGCAGAACCGGACGACGCTATGAATCAGGAAGGATGTTCCGCGAGGTTTAAATACCTCAGCATCAAATTAGCTCATTTCTGGAACCGTTGGCGAAAGGAGTATTTAGCGAGTCTGCGAGAGTTTCATAAGAACAACTGAGTCAGATAGGCAGGATAGAATTGTGCAACTAGGAGATGTAGTTGTAGTGTATGAGGAAGACAGGAAACGGGGAGAGTGGAAAATGGGCATAGTAGAAGGTTTAGTTACAGGGAGAGACGGTAATGTTAGAGGAGCTCATGTCAGAGTCATTACAAAGGGGAAACCGGTCCACCTCTCCAGGCCAGTGCAAAAGCTCTACCCTTTAGAGATTCGGAGTGAGGGGGAGGAAACACGGACCAACAATGCCCGTAGTCAAGTTGCAGAAGTCCCCACCAGAACATCTCTTCGGAGAAATGCAGCATTAGATTCTAGATGGAAAACGCAACTTATGCTTGACTCGTAGACGAGTCAAGGGGGGAGTGTGTTATGGAACATTGTCTTACATAATCAAGTAACGAATAGGTGCGGTTACACTAGACCTCTTACCCATGGGGAGCCTTGGGGTTATGGCTTGGGTTGGGTTTACCTTGGGTTATGATCGACTCGCCGTTTGCGGTTACACGCTTGTAAATTACCCAAGGGCAAGATAAACGTTGATCTGTTTTGACAGGAAATTTCCTTGTAAACATGGAAGATCTGAACTATGAATTTTACTTTTGCTTGATTTTGGAAATTGTCACGGCTCTTCGACACTCGACGTCTTTCGCTTTTTTCGTTGAAGACCTGACTGATTTTTCTTTTGATATGGTTGTTTGATTTTAGTGTTGTCGTCTTCTCCTGGTTCCGTATCGGTAATATAGGATCAGCAGTTGTTGCTACACAATCGCCTTTCTCGCCACCCACTTCTTCACCGCCTTTTCTCTTTTGTGAAGCCACGTTGGTTTCCTCCAAAAAATTTAGGGTTGGCTTTGTCTGAGCTGACCATGAATTCATCGATGTCATCGTAAATTCGTAGGACTTGCGGTCTCGTCCGGTCCAATTGTTGTTGCCTATGACACTTTTATTTATATTTATCGAATATACCTCTCCATTTTTCCTTAATCTGTACTAAAGTTTTCGATGTATCGATTCTGGCTTCCCTGCACTAATGAATAAATTCATCCGTGATGCTTTGACCAGCTACAGCGCTTGCTTTTCGCTTCAGTTGATTCACTTGGTAAAGGCCCGCTACTGCTGGTGCTTTCGGCTTGGCTACAAGTACGGCCAGACGACACAAACTGCAATGGCCTCCTGCAGGAAAACAGAGAAACTGCTTATACTAATTTGCATTTGGCGTTTCTTGCACACGATAAAAAAATAAATCATTGCACGAAATCCAGCCATGTTGTTTGCACATATCATCACGGCACTGGTGTGGTTTCCTTGCGTTCGGCAATTTTGTGATTGGTTGAGCCGCTTTGGGGTCCTCTTAACCGTAAGACTTACATCTGGAACTGTCATGGGCAATTCTTTTGTTCTTTTTGACGTATCCATGGAAATTTCCCGGCGGCAGTCACACTTTGGGCAGATCGGTTACACACAACAAATTGCTTCCCCGTGGGAAAAAGCCATTTACCCAAGGGAAAAATGGCTAGTGTAACCACAGCTAATGTAGGTAAATAAAGATTAATTGTAACATCAAAACAAACGTTAAATTGGGTAGAATTGGGTGGGAACATCCTGTGACGTAAACATTTCGTGTCTAAAATACAGGGTGCGACACTTATGTAATTGGATTAGTTTTGGTTAAGGTGCATGTCATGCACGACTCGGAAATGTAACTAAATAAACAACAGACTTGTAATGTACAAAATTAAGTAACTGGGAAATTCAGGATGTACGTAAAAGGGTGTAAACTTCCTCTTTTATCAGTAAAGTAGATAAATAGAGAACGGCTGTACGTGTAAGTTAGATTGATTGATTGAGATTGTGAAGAGATCGTGAACGGAATGTTACCAGATTGAAGGAATGTGTATCGTGGATTGCGAATAAAGTACCAGAAAGAATACAGTCCTGAGTGTTGAACCAGCGAGCGCGGTGATTTTCCAACGCTGAGGAAAATTCCGCAAAAAATAATTATATGAACCCACAATTGACCTGCTCCCAACGTCAGTGGCTTCATAGCTCAGTTGGTTAGAGCATCGCACCGGTAATCGCGAGGTCACGGGTTCAAACCCCGTTGAAGTCCTGAATTTTTTTCCGGTTTCTTTTCGCAATTGCATAAATTGCGTTCATAACTGCGAGGATCATTCTTCATTTGATTTCATTTCCGAAGTTCATATATGATTCATTTCATATATCATTCACACTATACAAATTAAGTAACGCGAAATTCAAATAACGCGAATGAAAGAAAACAAGATTTTAAAATTACATCTACTTTATGAAAGGCCGTAGCGCGTGCTTTAAACAACTTTTACAGTTCTTTGTGCTTTATGCTAATGGTAGAAAATCGATCCAAAAATAATGAGACGCTGTCTCGATACTTTATATGCGAATAACAGCTAAGTAAGCTGTAATGAGGAGTCCAAATCCGCTAGCGGATTCCCCCCCCCCCCCCACACACACACGGGTCCCATATTCGCTAACAGATTTGGACCGGGGAGTCCAAATTCGCTCGGACCGACCAGCATTGTTTTCAATCCATGTTACGCTTTTCTTGAACACGACGGTTGGCTCAACCAAAACATGATTTCTGCTTTATGTTTGCAAAAATGAAACCTGATGCCGTTTTTAGATTATTACTTAAGGCGGGAGTGCACGTGAACACCGTTTTTTGGCCCCTTAACATGGATTTAATGTGAATAACTCATTCGCGTTTCAAGCAATCAAAAATCCCTCCACTCATTACACAAAGCTATGTTGTGGGATATTTTGTGAATTCTTGGGTATATTTGGGAAGAGACAGTTTTACTCAAAAGATTAGTGAAATTTAGGGATTTTGGGAATACTGATGATTTAAGGAAGGTTTAAAATTGGAATTTAAAGTGGAAAATTAGAAGATGGACACCAAAACAGTTCCCCGGCAACCTGCAGTGCCCTTGTGGGGTGGCAACTAACTGGAAGTGTACTAAAACATTTTCAAACCATTACAATCCCTTCCTCAAACTCCTTCAAATTTCACTCCAGTTCAGGTAGAGCCCCACCTTAAAGCGGAATAGAAGGCCAGCTTGAAACTGGCGTCGCCCGAAATTTGAAAGGAAGGGCCCTGAAAAGGACGGAATATTTTTAAAACAAGTAAAGGTGAAGCTTGTTGTGACGTACTCCAAGCGAACGGTATTTGATAACAAGCGTCCCTTGTGCAGGAACCAATAATTGCTTCCCAGAATTCCCTTGCAATAGCACATGAGACCAGCTGAAGCGCCGAGAGAAACCGAGCAATTTTTTTTAACTTTTATTTTGCGATTTTATTGTCTGGTCAAGTCAGTCTATAGAACTAAAGCAACAAATTTGCCAACTCCTTCACTGTTAAACGGAACGACGAAACTAACCTTCTCCCAAGGAGTGGTGGACACGCACTGAAAAAAAAAAAAACCAAGGTTTGTAGTCCAGTGTAAATATGAGTCACAGGACACCCAGGCATGCTGCTAGTGTCGCAGTGTGGATGATTAAGGCTTGCGCAGCAGCTGTCCTACTGAGGACCCGCGCGATGGAACTGAACACCATTGGGCCTAAGCTGTATATGAACCACAGAACAATAACAGAAACTGGCACAGTCATGTGAAAAGGCATTTTATTTCTTATTATTCCATCAATACAGTTCACAAAGGAGTAAAATTGACCCAATAAATAAAGATTTTTCCAAACTCGTTGTTAATACTCCCTTGAATGCATTTTTGTATTTTATATATTAATAATACTCTAATCCCACCAAATGAGCTGCATTCAAGCCCTCTTAGATTGCTAGTTGTAAATTGCTCAGTACTGGATGTTTTCTTGTCTCTTTTTTTGTTTGTTAAAATCATGCTGTATTGGGGTGATCTGCCAATAACATTATAAAAATAGTTTTAAATTTCATTTGGTGAGTCACTCTAATTTATTGACGTAAAAATATTTTTATCAAAGGTTGCCTGGTAAAGGAAGTTTTCATCATTGCCATACACACCTGTGCTGTAACTTAACTGAGCTACATGTGTATGTACAGCTCTCAAGTGCTAAACAGAATAGCACAGTCACCCCAGTTTTCTACCATGGAACAGTCTCTGTAAAATCTTAAGCTTTTGACTCTTCTGATCACCCTATGTCTACATCACTGCTAAAGAAATGCATAACAACTGGTGTAACAGATGAGAGGCACTCAATGAAACTGGCCTTACTCATTGACACAGATTTATCCAATGACTTACTCTGGTATTACAGACAGTTTTGCACCCCACCCTTGCAACTTGGTAAAATTAATTTCTGATAAGTAATTTTTGAAAAAGTTTTTATATAATCTCAACAGTAGTTTACTGTCCAATCTTTCATCAATCAAAATACAACAAAAACTTGGTAGAAGGCAGAGTTATTATGTTTAACAGTCACAGGAAAGATGCAATACTAAATTATCATGACATGGGAGTAAGGCTAAGGCAAAGAAAAAACATCTGAGTTCTTTAGGAGAATTGAGCCCACAATCTCCTGCACAGCAGTTGGGCTGTAACCACTGTGGGCCAGCACTGAACCCTTGCACCCTACTGTGGGGGTGGGGGAGAAGATAGATAACACACATGAAACAATTCTTGAATAAAATCTTTGTGAATAGCCATTCACACGAAAGATGTTGATCCTGTTGACATCGATTTGAAAATTTTTGTGTGATCCACCTCTTTGCCTCTCTACCTGTCATTCCTTAAGCCTCAAAAGACAGATTGTGTGAGACAGTGTAAGAGTGGTAGTAATACTATAAAATTATTCATTTCTTGGTGTTTGCACTGTCTGAGTGGCAACAAATATGGGGGCTTTCCAATCCCGAGACATCTTTTTTCCAAGATCATTATATTCCCACCACTGCGGTAAGTTGTTGTACTAAACTTTACAGCATTGTATTTGAACCATTCACCTCTGCATTATCTAAACATCAGAGCTCGAAGAACTGATCATCTGAATCCTGCAAGGTTTTGTCCCTTTTTGTGTACCTATTTGAAGTAAGAATCTGTCCTCTTTGTCTTTGAGAAGGCTTACTTTCAAGAGGTCGGAACAAATCATCATCTGCAACATTAGTCCCTGTTAACTTTTCCACATCTGCTAGAACTTTGGGTCCAGAAACTGTTCTGCAGGCAAAACAATTGCAAAAAGAATTAGCAAAATGGTACAAATTTGTATTTTTACAATCCTCCAGCACGCTGGTAGACTAACACTAGTTGTACTTTATTTTATTCAAGGCTAAAGTGTTAATGATTTAGGGTGTTAATAAGAGGACATTAAAGTGCACCTTAACATTGTCTGTTATTAGGAGTGTAACAACACTATTAGTGCATTGCAATTGGGAGTCTTCCAATAGCAATGCATTGATTGCAATTTCAACTGTCCATAGCAGTTGGGATTGTTTAGTTAATTATTGGTAGTTACATTATTATAGTTTATTGAAAAATGCCTCTCTTGTTCTCCATTGTCAGTTCTCTTCATTGTTTTGAAATCAAGGGACAATTATATTACATCTCCAGGGTGTTATCTGCCTCTCAACCAATGGTGGTTTGAACCCCTCTCTAGGAGAACTGATTGTTGCATAAACATGGTGGCCACAAAAGCTCATCTGGAGTCTTTTGAATATCATACAAGACCAAACAAAACAGGAAAGGCAAGCAAACGGGAGCACTTTGGGTTTGGGCTGGCAAATATATTGAGCATATCTTATTATATCAAAAAAATAATTTCAACATTACAAATGTAATAGTATGATTCATGATAGTATTGCAATTTATAGTATTTTTGTAGCATTTTGACTATCACAATACTACTGTAATAGGCTTCAACCTTGCTTTTCAATTCCAAAGAAAATAAGAAAAATGACTTGTGACCAATAATTATTTTTTTTAACCCTGTCTAAACATCGTCACTCTGGACAAGTTGGCCTTCACCTTTGATCAATCACTGATTATCAGAATAATTATTCAGGGGATTCATTAATGTACAAATAGGAGGGTACACGATGTAAAATATGTGTACTCAGGCACCCATTTTTTTGTTGTTGTTGGTGGTGGTGGGGGGTTAGGGAGGTGATCTTTTCAATTTTGTAACTGCAAAGTCCATTACTGTGTTCAGAGTACACAGGTGCCGCTCCGTAAACAGGAGCGAGAAACAGATAAGGACGCTAAACCGTAGGCCCCGTCTCACAACTCTTCATAATTGATTCTGTGGGACGTTAAAAAAACCCACGCACTGTTCGAAAAGAGTAGGGGACGTAGTCCCCGGTGTGGTGGTCTATCTCTACTAGAATGTGGTTACGGGGGAGGGATTTGCAGTTACGGGCCTACAGTAGTTGGCGCATGCTGTTGTAGTGTCCCTGCCAGGTCTCTGGCGAAGCTAATAAATAAATAAATAAATAAATAAATAAATAAATAAACCCAAGTCCCAGCTTCTGGTAAAACCCCTCACTAATCACACTCATTATAACTATTACAATAATCTATTAACCCATTGGCACCCGTGCCGGCCAAAACCGGCCGTAAAAAACTCCCCTGCTTCAAAACATTGCAACTTTCTCAATCACACGAATATTGCCTTAACTGGTAGTTGTGAGCACGAAATGGAATGTCCTTTAAATTTGGATATCCAATAAATGCAAGAAATGTAGCGATTTTTACCAAATATGGCCTTTTGAGTTTGGACAAGAATGAAACTGACCGTTTTTAACGTCAAAGAGAAACGACAAAAATGCCCCTTTTTGCCTTAATTTATGTTTTTAAGGAAATCATCATCAAAAAACCAAACTTCAGTTTCAGTTTCAGTTTATTTTTGCCACTTATTGTTATTTAAAATTACAAGATAAATATGTGTTTAACTACAAGAGATGTTAAATAATTGATAAGAGAAAAGCATCAAGCGAGGATGCCCATATAGAAACCATTAGCCAAGGGCTTATTCGGGCTACAGGCACCTCAAGAAAATACAACTATAAAACAAAACTCAGTCCTTGTTCTTGCTTAGAAATGAATTTTTTGCTCATATTCTTCTCCCAAGCGTAGATACAGCCTTTGGTCCAGTGCATTTGGGCCTTCCCGACATTTTCAACATCTCGAGCGCATTGCATGCTGGGAAATAACGAGAATTTTTGACAGTGCCGGTCCCTTTCCCCAATTCTTTTACATATAAACTATATGTCAGTCGACAGCCACTCTGACCTACTGCCAAAAATTCCTGCCTGTGGTCATCCTCAGTGCTCACAAATTCCAAAAATTAATGTGCAGCGGTAGTTCGAGAAATTCATCAATAGTCGATGCTCATCAGGCAGCCACTAAAGATGAAAAATGGCTGTAAACTTAGCAAAAATCGCAAGCAAACCGAACTTGGTCCATTGTTGTAGCTGCACGGATGAAAAATAGCTACGTCAGAATGACGTTTTCAGAAACCTTGAGCCTCCAGTGCCTTACAATGTAGGACAGCACCACTTTTCCATGGGAGTTTCAATAAAGAGCCACGAAATGCTATGGATCATTTATAGGTGGAAAATCACTCCGAAAACGTAAAAATGGCTGGGCGTCAATGGGTTAATATATTTTATTGATGACATCACAGAATGTGAATGCAACTTCAGCAGTTGTCAAAGAAAGCCCTAAAAAGTAATCAAGAGTTGAACCCATGACCCCTGCATTACTGCTCTAGAGCTGCACCAGCTGACCTAACAAGCAAGCTGGGAGCTGACCATTTTGTTGGTTCATCAAATGAATGTACATGCAATAAAACCAAGAACGAATTGTGAATGTACAAAAAATTGTGTTTCAACTGTGGATGAAAGATTACAATACTGTACGTACAGATCATCACAGTTGTACATGTAATTTCAACTTGAGCAGTTTCAACTTTAAAAAGAAAACCCTAAAAATTTCAGGCTTGTATAGGAACCCATGACCTCTGTGATACCGGTGCAGTGCAACTGGAAGCTGTTCATTTTGCTTGTTTGTAATAAACCAGAGGGCATAATAATTACAACCCTGTTAACATACAGCAGCTAATTCTTCAATACTTTCTGATATTTTCATATCTCACCGTAGATTTTCTGATTGTTGTTTTGAGGTTTTTATCCGAGCATCAAGCTGTTCCAAGAAACTCAGAGGTGTCTGATTGCCCCGTCCCTCCTCAGAACTGTCATTTGCTTCTTTAGATTTCCCCAAAGAGTCATCAAGCACGGTACTCTGTTTTCCATGTGTCCCTGTCACAACACTGTTGTCAGAGATTCTGTCCTCATTCACACCTCTATCATCTGTACCAGATTCATCATCAGAAACTTCCCGTTCTGACATATAGTGTTTGGAGTCCTTCCTAACAGGTATTTTCAAGATCTTGAACAAATGTATGTTATCGTTTGTCCAAAGTTTGTTTGCTCGTCTAAGTTGTTCAACCTGAAAAGTGGAAGTGGCCAGAAGAAAGAAAAATGTTGTGTTATCATGAAGGTCTTGCAACAAAAGCCGTGTCCAAATTATACTGGAGGTATTTGAAATAACTACTCTGCTCAAACGTGGGTATACATGTAGTCAATAAGTGACTGTACATATCAGTATAAATGTATGAAGGAATGAAATTGAAATGAGGCAATAACAAATGAGTAGTAAAATAGATAACAATTTGGAACTACCTAAGTAACAGTTTCAGTTTCAGTTTATTTTTACCACTTATTGTTGTTTTAAATTACAAAATAAATATATATTAAACTACAAGAGATATTACATGTAAATAATCAATAAAAGAAAAGCATTAGGCGAGGATGCCCATATAGTAACACTACAGTCCTGAATAATAATACTACAAATTTATTACTAAATATAAAGATGAGAGAAGCACTACAAATATTTGGTTAACTTACAATCTACAGTACATGAACTCAGGTCACTTCACAGTGATCTTAACCAGCATTACTTTACAGGACAGGGCTCCCTCACTCTTACAGTACTACAATATAGCAACATTATTAAGTAGACTTGACACACAGTTTTAGCTGAAATTTTTTGTCGGTCTACTCTTTCTTATTCATATTATACCACTAAAAATCTGGCAAACTAGAACATACAAATGTATTGTGAGTTTCTGATGACAATAACGGTCACTGAACAGAACAAATAAAAAAGGGAAATCAATGACTTTTTAAATAAATTAGAGGGTTGACAAAAGTAGACCAGCTCGACCAGCGGTTGATCTGAGAGAACTCCCGTAGGAATTTCAAAGAAAACAAGATAAGGGCAATTACTAGTACATAAGTCTAAATTAATTCTGAGTTAATTAATTTATTTCAAAACCTTATGCACTATGAAATATAATAATTATTTTTCATTATGCACATGGTGGAAAGCATTTGGATGGAGTGTCTGATGAAGGAAGAAGTCTGGACTCCACATAGCTTTGCTAAAGCATTGCCAAAAAAAAAGAAATATCAGAGATTATAGATGCCAGCATACATGTACATGTATTATTCATTAATAGCTGTAAGAGGGATGAGAAATGTTCCCAAGAGATGGGTCATAAATTTTTTTGTCCTCATGTTCAGAATACATCCTCCAGGGACCTTCTAGTTAGGACTGACACAAAGCACACAAGTAGGGCAGGGATGGCAACAAGTTGTGTAAATAACATCATAACTTCAACCTAAGTGCAAGCAAACCTTTGTCCACATCTATGGTCTTTTCGGTATTAATAATGTACCTTACTTGATGATAAATATAGCACAACAAAAGAACTTGTGTTGGGAATGATTTGCTTTGTATCAAACATGTATGATAACAAGAGGCTTCAAGTAGCCTATACTTGTGCAGATGCATCAGCATAAATTTGCATGTACTAGACATGAGTGTAAATTTGCATTACACAATGTGACCTGAAACGAAAAATGAAAGCAAATCCTTGACTCATGCGCTCACTTCGCATTAGTAATAAAAAATTATTCTGAGGTGCCTTGCATGACCAAAAAAAAAATGAACACATTATGGATGGGTGTCAACACATAGTCAGGTATAGAGAAGTACAGCCATAATGATAACCATAGTATTTTATCAGCAGTTAGGGAGAACATAGCTTCTGCCATCACTATAAGCATTAACTATTAATTTTTTGTAGGTAATAACTTGTCTACCGGTAAATTTGTCAAAAAACAAAAAAACAACTTATCGTTCAAGCCTAAGTCACATTTCAGTCTGTTAAGTTAAGAAACTTTGGAGATATTTACCTTTGTATGTGGTGACAGGAAGAAATTACTGGTGCCCATCTCCAGACAAGCACCTGGTGGTACAGTGTATTCAGGGAGAGGAGAATGTTGAGAAATAGTTTGAATTTTTAAAAACGTTAATCATTCTGTCAGTCTTCTGTGTGGAAACACACTGAGGTACAACCTCAGAAATGTTCTGAACTTTCTGAAAATTGCAACATCGACATCAGTGTCACTACATGAAATTCCAACAGCGACATGTGGCCCTTCCAAAACTGCGACAAAACTGGTCTCACCAGTGTAGGTACGTTCTCAATTAAAGAGAGCATGTGCTGGGATTTATGTGCACTTTCACCTGTCTGTCTTCAACCAGAATAGAGCAGAATGGTGCAAAGGACCACCTAGGAGCCAGTTTCTATGACCAACAGAAGCTCTTGGGGTCAGATGGTCAGCCCATCACCCAAGAATAGAGCACACAGTTAGTATTAAATATCTGGGGTTTAGGGTCAAAGAATTAATACAGTACCACATAATAGATGAAATTAAGGTATCTCTCACCTCACTCCCTTTGAACAAAAAGGATGGGGCTGAGTCCCAAAGATCTACATTCACTTCTGAGCACACAACACGGCCTGCACAACAAGTTTGCAATTGGCGGGGGTTCCGGGGGCACGCTCCCCCATAAAAATTTTTAAATTAAAGTCCTCTGAAATGGCTATAAATGCATTTAAAACTAACATGGTGTGGTGAAACTTATATACTTTCAACTACAACAAGTGGTGTTTTAAAACAAGAATTTAATTACCTTTTTGCTTAACTTATCATAACTGGCAATTAGTAATGTACAGCTGTATATTCACAAAGCTGAACTCAACATGGGATTGCCCTCGAGATATTGTACTGTTGAAAAGTGGCCTGGGTGTGCGGTGCCTGCACAAGCACACATCACCCTGGTGCACATTCCTGTATGGAGCAATTTCTGTGGATGTGCACTGTATTTCATGATTTTGTTACCATTGTAATTTCGTTCTTCCTTTTGAATTTCCTGGCTATACATTTTTTTATTAAGTAAACATACTTATAACAATAATCTAATCACAAGCTTGAGTCCACAATGATGCCAACAGATTGGCACCATTTAATAACGAAATAAAAGGCTGTCTTGTATCCCACCATGTGCCTGGTTATTTAGATTACACTGGATTATATAACACAGCTGCATAACAATAATATTATCATGAAGATGTGAATGATCGTCGCAGTTTAAATAATATGATTGCTAACAATAATATTATCAGCTAGGAGACTGGAGTCCACAATAATACCAACAGATTCCCACCATTTAATAACGAAATAAAACTATCGGGTATGGCATGTATAAAAAAAGCACCCAATGAAGCAAATCTGATAGAAAAGAATAAATCATGATCACGGTGGTAGCACGCGCCGAGTTTGAATATCAATTAACTTCAATTGTCTGGCCAGTGTAGTTTTGATTCAATAGCCGCCATGAACACCTTGTTAAATTCACCAAATCGAAAACGGAAGAACTTGTATCGACATACTGAAATTTTCTGAGCGGAAAGTAATGCTGGCAATAAAACTGCAAAATTTAGGTAACAGGAAATTCGAGAACGTCTTGAAACAAGACACTCAGCTACAATCGTGCGGTTTCTGCAGATTGCTGGGAGAACATTTTTATCATTCTATAAAGAAAATGTTTGAGGACAAATGCGTTAGTATCTGAAAAATATTTACTCACTGTTACTCCGTATTTTATCGCTAATCCCTGCAGTGTGTCTTTAGCTTTAAGAACGTGGCCTATCAACTTCACGTCGCACTGTGGTTGCAGAGGGTTTCGGGTTGTTCCATAAGATTTCGGTGCTTCGAAGCTTTCAGACAAGGAACTCTTCTCTGACACTTGATATTTTTTAGCTGAGTTTAGCAGTGGGCTTGATTTGTAGGTCCGGCCATTTCTCGCCCGGTCGGAAAAGATATTTTGCCGCTCTCCTTCCGCCATCTTCCATTTTGTTTATCACCAGAAAAGCACCAGAAATAGATTCCAGTCTTACGCAAACGTTCACTTGCTTTTCGATTCAAGTTACTGAGTAGGGAGGGGAGAGTAATATGTCAATAAAGTTCGGAGGGGAGGGGCGCGAAGTTTCACTTGCCTCAGACAACCCGTACTCTGATCCATCTACTAGCACAGACAATAAAGAATCGTGATTAGAACAGCTATATATTTATGTCTGTTCAAGAGTTGTGATTTTTTTTATCCTCCAGTGACAACATTTTTGCAGTCACGATTCATTTGTATTGAGCTGTTGAGTGCAACATTTTAAGTAGACTTTCAGCAGTCTCTGAAACAGAGACTAAGACAGATGGAACAGTCTGTCAGCGGAGGCTAAGCAGGCCACTACTTTAGATAGTTTTTATTCCGCTATTGTACATTAGTAATTTCTTAACTTAGTTTAGCACTTCTTATAGGATTTTTTAACAATGTCTGTAATTTAGTCTTCGCTTTTATGTACTAGGTTTAATGCGCAAGGCTCTTTAGAAGACCACTTTTTAGTGATAAGGATCCCGTGGATAAATAAAGTTTATTATTATTATTATTATTATTATTATTATTATTATTATTATTATCTCTTTTCTCCCCACAGTAGCGCAGCGTTCAATAAATCTCCTCTCGTCCTCTTCTCTAATTTGCATAGGTTCGCCTTCAGTTCTCGCAAGTGATATCTGAGGAAAAAATTACCGTAAAAGCTCTATTAAGCCCCCCCCCGTCTCTATTAACCCCCCCTCTCTCTAATAAGCCCCCCGTTTGGAAGTCGGTTTTTTGTAATAAGCTCCCCACCTTGGGACATGAGATTTTGTAATTAGTCTCTCCTATTCGCTCTTACGAAATCCACTTCATGCGGCCCAGTTGGTTTGCTTTCAAACTTTGACGTAACGTCATAAAAAAAACTAAAATTCAAAATTAAACAGACTTTTGCATTTTTTTTTCTTCATCATGTAAAAGACATTTTAGAAATGTATCTGCTTGCACGTTTTCAGCTCGGTAGCCTGCTTTGTTTCCAAAATTGAGCAGTTTAAATTTTACAGTTTTTTCACAGTGCGTGACATGAGGATGTCATGTCTGCTCACAAGCATGTCACTTACACGAAAACATCGATTCACCGTGTGTTTTTTGAGATTTGAAAAGCCAGATTTGAAAAGCCAATATGGTAAGAGAAGCGTCTATGTGAATGCTCGAAAGCTCAACAGAGAGAACAAAGCCCTTGAGCTAGCTAAAGTAAGAAACATATGTTTTAACTCGTTTCCGGCCGCCATCTTGGTGTCCCTCAAAGGGACGCCAAGATGGCGTTTCCATACAAAACACTATAATTTTGAATGGTACATTTTGTCGATTAACTCGAGTACGGGATGGCCCTGAGACTTTGGCATGTTGTTTATGTTTTACTCTTCTATAATATCACAATTTCTTGACTTTATCTATTGAATGGTTGATGATTTTATTTTTTTTTTTTTACTTGCGTGACTGAAAACGCTCTATACGCTCAAACACATAATACTGTTTGCTGCTCTGTATTAAATACTAAAGTTTCACTGCAGTTGTTTGAGTTATGTACAAAAACTATTTTAAGACAAAAAAGGCGTGTTTAAAATTTGAAATAAGCCCCCCTCTCTAATAAGCCCCCAGTTAATGAGGCCTGAAATTAAATAAGCCCCCTGGGGGGTTAATAGAGCTTTTACGGTAAGACTGCTTGCAGTCTATCTTTTAAGTCAATCCAGCGTTTTGGCAAACTTTTTTCATTATCTACCCATTTATTTTCGATCTCCAAGATCTCTCCTGGATCCGAGAATGATGTATGGAATCCTTCTCACAGTACTGTATGTCAATTTGGATTCAGTTTGAAAAAAGTGACGGTAATGTGAAGGAAGTTCGAAGGAGGAAACGAAACGTTGGAGGGCAGTCGGTTGAGAACTTTTTGGTCGCCACGTTAAAGAAGGTTACTATAACTTAAGGTCATAACTAAGGTGCTTTCTTTTAGGATATTTCTCGTAATGAGAAATCGTGTTCTTTTAATTTCTGAGAATCTGAGTAAATGTATGGGATTTGCCTGGATTTGCCGTATTTTTCATACCATACCGAAGTATCCCTAAATATAGAGTGTTTTCACATGACGTCACGGCGGCCATGTTAGTGTTCCAAAACAAAGAAAATGCGGCCATGTTGGTGTTCCGAACTAAACCTCTGGGAATTGAACTATATTTCTATGCATACTTTCTTTTGTTCAGTAAACCAAAATGGCCGGTCACGTGAATGAAAACTCTCTACATGTAAGGACAGAAGCATGTAACCTATTGACCAATGCTAACAAAAAAAAATCAGTATCAGAAAGTTCACCGTCTAATCACAGGGGCCCACATAATATGTTAGTGTAAGCCTTTGTTATTGAATAGTAAATGTATGGATTTGCCGTATTTTTCATACTATGGCGACACCAAATCAATGCTCGCGCTCTGATTGGTCAATCAGCTATGGTTTGTTGTGCCAGTAAACGTATTCTGAATTATTGTATAATAGCGGCAATGAAAATAAAGCCTGAAAAAATTCAGGCTTGTACGGGATTCGAACCCTGCTGCTTAAGTGGTGTTCATAACTGCGATGATCTCTCACATGCTCATTCTTTAATCCGCAGTTCAAATATGTGAAAATCATATATTTATTATCACATATTCATCACTCACTGATATATTACAAACCAACAAGATGACCAGCTCCCAGTTGGCTTGTTAGCACAGTTGGTAGAGCACTGTACCGGTATCGCAGAAGTCGTGCGCTCGAATCCCGTACAAGCCTGAATTTTTTTTCGGGCTTTATTTTCACTGCTGCTTAAGTAGTGTTCGTAACTGAGATGATCGTTCACATACTCAAGTTTATTCTTATCGTTTTGCAATGATGGCGAAACTGTTCCTATGGGGTGATCACTTAAACCATATAAAATGAGCATGTAGCGGACTGTCTTTTACCCTGAAGCCTCTAGCGTCTCTCTCTAGGGTCTCACGCGAGATTTGTTTCGGGCCCGAGAGGACTGGGGGTGGGGACGGCCTCTTACCGCTTGCTTCGCTCGCCACTCGTGCGACTCGCGCCCGAAATTAATCTCGCTTGAGACCCCAGTAGAGAGCTTGCTTGCAGGCTAGTTTTCGACTAACTAAGTCATCGTCAGGAGTTTTCGTAGCCTCCTTCACAGCCGTTGTTTTTGTCGGTCCTAGTCTCCCTCCCCACCAACGTCTGCTGAACTGAGCCGAACATTCTATTCCAGGAACTGACCAATCACGTCGTGGCTTTTAAATTTCGGTAGCTAAGCTCCCGTAGTCTCCTTTGCGGCCGTTGTTTGTGTCAGTTCTATTCTCCCTCCTGATTGGATACTCATAAACAATGGGAATGGAATGTCTGGCTCGGTTCAGCAGACGATGGTGAGGAGGGAGAATAGGACCGACACAAACAACAACTGCGAAGGAGGCTACGAAAACTCCTGACGATGACTTAGTTAGTCGAAAACTAGCCTGCAAGCAAGCTCTCTACTGGGGTATCGCGCGAGGTTAATTTTGGGCGCGAGTCGCACGAGTGGCGAGCGAAGCAAGCGGTGAGAGGTCGTCCCCACCCCTAATCCTCTCGGGCCCGAAACAAATCTCTCGTGAGACCCCAATAGAGAGCTTGCTCGCAGGCTAGTCGTAAACGTTCGGTTTTTTCTTTTCACTTTTCTAGCCTTAAAAAAAAAAGAAAAATTTGTAATTTATCACCGATTTTGCACACGTTAAGGGTCGTTAAGAACATCATGTATGCATGGCTAGAAGTGTCGTTAGAGTAAAAAACAACTAAATATGAAGAAGCCATGAAATTATCTGTAACAAACACGGTCGAAACAGAAAAAAATCCCTTTCAGTGAAATGTATGCAGAACTCTCTTGATTTGATGGAGTTCCAGCCGAGGTGACGTTACAGGATTGTTATTTGGTAATATTGGTAAGCAATGCAACAGCTTTTTTTTAAAGAAGGGGTAAACGTAACTTAGTTAAAAATTTATATTACACGAGAAACCTAGAGGGCAAGTAAACTGCCTATCTCAAATATGCAACAAAAGCCTGCTAACAAGTCTCTTCAAGGAGCTTAAGTCATAACGACGGCAAAGTTAGCGAAAACGTCACTAACATTACAACTTCTTGTTATTGTAACGCTTTTGCGATTATTCAAACTTAAGACTTATCAGTTCAACTTATAAAATGTGAGCGAACTATCCAGAAACTTAATTACTATGAGTGGTGTTGAAGAAAAGAAGAAGAAAGAAAACAAATACCGGCTTGCGTACACGTTCACGACAAAACCTTGGATTTGGTCATTTCATGTTGTTGTTTTGAAGGGGGCAGCAAAGAAATGCATCAAAAAATGTAAAACGCACGTGCAGAGCGATTGGTTTTGCTCATTAAGCCTATTGTTTTGTGGCGTTCTTGTCGCCGTTGCCGTCTTTGTTGCAAACTCAAACGCGGACGTGACCAGATAAAATTAAAATAAAGAAAATAATTTGCACACTTCATCCGCGGCAGGTTTGAGTGTTTCTCAGGTAGCTGTGCACCTGTTCAAAATAACTCACCTATTAACAGAGGCGGATATTGTCTCCTCAAAGAAATCCAGTGGTAACATCGTCATTCAGCGGTATAAAACGCAGAAACCAAATGTATTTTCAAACACGAACGAGGTTTGGGTTCATTGTTCGGACTCTCGGCTTTTGTCCAATATTTGGATAACTGCGTCAAAATTGTTCAAAGTGACGCCCAATTCAAAACAACATGTGTTCTTACAACACCTCGCCGAAGTTTCCGAAGTTTTAAGCAGAGAGGCGCGAGTAACCATAGCGAACAGTTCACGTTTTCCTCTTCTTCAGAAAATCCCGAATCTTATGCCATCATGGCCTTGGTCCTGACTGAGCAAATCTTTCTCTGCGTTGGCTACGCAATCATTTTCATCGCTAACATCGCCGGAAATCTATTGGTGTGCGCGATTGTTTTCAAAACTAAGCGCCTTCAAAATTTTTCCTCTCTTTTAATCGTCAACATGGCGGTGGGAGATCTCATTGTGGGAGTCGCTGGTGTGATACACATCATTCTAGAGGTCTGGTTTCTTATAGGAGGAATGAACTGCACCATGCTTTGTGGACTGTTAAATGGCATTATACTATTGAGTGCGTCCATTTCTATCTACACTATGGCAGTTTTGGCATTTGACCGATACCTGTCCATCGTCAAACCCGTGATACGGCGTTCAAAGCTCACAAAGGGGAAACTAAAGACTATAATCCCAATCATTTGGATTATGTCTCTTGTTTTCCTTGGACCGTGTCTGTATTTTATTGGAAAATACGATTTTAATGGAGATAAACTCATCTGTTGGGAGACGTTGCCCCAAGACGAATTACCACTCCACTTCAGACTCTCAATTTTCATGTGTATGTACTTTGTACCGATGTGCGTAACTTTATATTTCTTTGGAAAGATTTTCATTCATCTCTGGGTAGGTAAGCAAGACTATGTAAGCCCATCAACAAGTCAAGCACTCCTTCAGTCAAGGCAGAAGTTGACAAGAATTCTCGGCAGTGTTATATTGCTCTTCAATATTTGTTGGTTTCCTTGGTTTTTTGTCGAACTGTTGTCATCGTTCGGATGGCTGACAAGGTCAGAAGTTCTACTGTCGGGTTTGGCGTTATTGGCTGTCGCTCACTCGAGTATGAATCCTTTCATCTATTCGTTTCAGAGTCGGAACTTCCGACAACACTTACGGCGAATTACGAAGCGAGGGCGAAGAAGCAAGGTAGCCATACGCCCGCAACGCGTGCAGAAGGTCGACATCAATCAAAATAACGGACAGATAAGTGAACACGTATGAGCTTCAAAGACAAGACACCAAAATATTCATTTATTCATTTGACTGAACTATAATATACTGATTATCAACCCACAATTTAGTCAAATTTGTACAAAGTTTCGGGATTTCAATGCCAAAAGTTTGGGCACAATATCCTTAAATTCTAATGAAAATGACGGTCATTAATGCAAGTGCGGCCGCAACACTACTAGAACAGAGACCTGAAAAAAATTTTCAGGCTCTGAGCGGGATTCGAACCCACGACCTCTGCGATGCCGGTGCAGTGCTCTCCCAACTGAGCTATCAAAGCCACATGAGAGCGGTCGTATGCGGGTTAGCCCTTTATATGGACGTTATACTTGGCCCAAGTATAGTAAAGAATGAAATTAATTTTGTCCATAGTAGCAATTGAGTGATGACGGTCATTAATGCAAGTGCGGCCGCAACACTACTAGAACAGAGACCTGAAAAAAATTTTCAGGCTCTGAGCGGGATTCGAACCCACGACCTCTGCGATGCCGGTGCAGTGCTCTCCCAACTGAGCTATCAAAGCCACATGAGAGCGGTCGTATGCGGGTTAGCCCTTTATATGGACGTTATACTTGGCCCAAGTATAGTAAAGAATGAAATTAATTTTGTCCATAGTAGCAATTGAGTGATGACGGTCATTAATGCAAGTGCGGCCGCAACACTACTAGAACAGAGACCTGAAAAAAACAGAGACCTGAAAAAATTTTCAGGCTCTGAGCGGGATTCGAACCCACGACCTCTGCGATGCCGGTGCAGTGCTCTCCCAACTGAGCTATCAAAGCCACATGAGAGCGGTCGTATGCGGGTTAGCCCTTTATATGGACGTTATACTTGGCCCAAGTATAGTAAAGAATGAAATTAATTTTGTAGCAATTGAGTGATGACGGTCATTAATGCAAGTGCGGCCGCAACACTACTAGAACAGAGACCTGAAAAAAATTTTCAGGCTCTGAGCGGGATTCGAACCCACGACCTCTGCGATGCCGGTGCAGTGCTCTCCCAACTGAGCTATCAAAGCCACATGAGAGCGGTCGTATGCGGGTTAGCCCTTTATATGGACGTTATACTTGGCCCAAGTATAGTAAAGAATGAAATTAATTTTGTCCATAGTAGCAATTGAGTGATGACGGTCATTAATGCAAGTGCGGCCGCAACACTACTAGAACAGAGACCTGAAAAAAATTTTCAGGCTCTGAGCGGGATTCGAACCCACGACCTCTGCGATGCCGGTGCAGTGCTCTCCCAACTGAGCTATCAAAGCCACATGAGAGCGGTCGTATGCGGGTTAGCCCTTTATATGGACGTTATACTTGGCCCAAGTATAGTAAAGAATGAAATTAATTTTGTCCATAGTAGCAATTGAGTGATGACGGTCATTAATGCAAGTGCGGCCGCAACACTACTAGAACAGAGACCTGAAAAAAATTTTCAGGCTCTGAGCGGGATTCGAACCCACGACCTCTGCGATGCCGGTGCAGTGCTCTCCCAACTGAGCTATCAAAGCCACATGAGAGCGGTCGTATGCGGGTTAGCCCTTTATATGGACGTTATACTTGGCCCAAGTATAGTAAAGAATGAAATTAATTTTGTCCATAGTAGCAATTGAGTGATGACGGTCATTAATGCAAGTGCGGCCGCAACACTACTAGAACAGAGACCTGAAAAAAATTTTCAGGCTCTGAGCGGGATTCGAACCCACGACCTCTGCGATGCCGGTGCAGTGCTCTCCCAACTGAGCTATCAAAGCCACATGAGAGCGGTCGTATGCGGGTTAGCCCTTTATATGGACGTTATACTTGGCCCAAGTATAGTAAAGAATGAAATTAATTTTGTCCATAGTAGCAATTGAGTGATGACGGTCATTAATGCAAGTGCGGCCGCAACACTACTAGAACAGAGACCTGAAAAAAATTTTCAGGCTCTGAGCGGGATTCGAACCCACGACCTCTGCGATGCCGGTGCAGTGCTCTCCCAACTGAGCTATCAAAGCCACATGAGAGCGGTCGTATGCGGGTTAGCCCTTTATATGGACGTTATACTTGGCCCAAGTATAGTAAAGAATGAAATTAATTTTGTCCATAGTAGCAATTGAGTGATGACGGTCATTAATGCAAGTGCGGCCGCAACACTACTAGAACAGAGACCTGAAAAAAATTTTCAGGCTCTGAGCGGGATTCGAACCCACGACCTCTGCGATGCCGGTGCAGTGCTCTCCCAACTGAGCTATCAAAGCCACATGAGAGCGGTCGTATGCGGGTTAGCCCTTTATATGGACGTTATACTTGGCCCAAGTATAGTAAAGAATGAAATTAATTTTGTCCATAGTAGCAATTGAGTGATGACGGTCATTAATGCAAGTGCGGCCGCAACACTACTAGAACAGAGACCTGAAAAAAATTTTCAGGCTCTGAGCGGGATTCGAACCCACGACCTCTGCGATGCCGGTGCAGTGCTCTCCCAACTGAGCTATCAAAGCCACATGAGAGCGGTCGTATGCGGGTTAGCCCTTTATATGGACGTTATACTTGGCCCAAGTATAGTAAAGAATGAAATTAATTTTGTCCATAGTAGCAATTGAGTGATGACGGTCATTAATGCAAGTGCGGCCGCAACACTACTAGAACAGAGACCTGAAAAAAATTTTCAGGCTCTGAGCGGGATTCGAACCCACGACCTCTGCGATGCCGGTGCAGTGCTCTCCCAACTGAGCTATCAAAGCCACATGAGAGCGGTCGTATGCGGGTTAGCCCTTTATATGGACGTTATACTTGGCCCAAGTATAGTAAAGAATGAAATTAATTTTGTCCATAGTAGCAATTGAGTGATGACGGTCATTAATGCAAGTGCGGCCGCAACACTACTAGAACAGAGACCTGAAAAAACAGAGACCTGAAAAAAATTTTCAGGCTCTGAGCGGGATTCGAACCCACGACCTCTGCGATGCCGGTGCAGTGCTCTCCCAACTGAGCTATCAAAGCCACATGAGAGCGGTCGTATGCGGGTTAGCCCTTTATATGGACGTTATACTTGGCCCAAGTATAGTAAAGAATGAAATTAATTTTGTAGCAATTGAGTGATGACGGTCATTAATGCAAGTGCGGCCGCAACACTACTAGAACAGAGACCTGAAAAAAATTTTCAGGCTCTGAGCGGGATTCGAACCCACGACCTCTGCGATGCCGGTGCAGTGCTCTCCCAACTGAGCTATCAAAGCCACATGAGAGCGGTCGTATGCGGGTTAGCCCTTTATATGGACGTTATACTTGGCCCAAGTATAGTAAAGAATGAAATTAATTTTGTCCATAGTAGCAATTGAGTGATGACGGTCATTAATGCAAGTGCGGCCGCAACACTACTAGAACAGAGACCTGAAAAAAACAGAGACCTGAAAAAAATTTTCAGGCTCTGAGCGGGATTCGAACCCACGACCTCTGCGATGCCGGTGCAGTGCTCTCCCAACTGAGCTATCAAAGCCACATGAGAGCGGTCGTATGCGGGTTAGCCCTTTATATGGACGTTATACTTGGCCCAAGTATAGTAAAGAATGAAATTAATTTTGTCCATAGTAGCAATTGAGTGATGACGGTCATTAATGCAAGTGCGGCCGCAACACTACTAGAACAGAGACCTGAAAAAAATTTTCAGGCTCTGAGCGGGATTCGAACCCACGACCTCTGCGATGCCGGTGCAGTGCTCTCCCAACTGAGCTATCAAAGCCACATGAGAGCGGTCGTATGCGGGTTAGCCCTTTATATGGACGTTATACTTGGCCCAAGTATAGTAAAGAATGAAATTAATTTTGTCCATAGTAGCAATTGAGTGATGACGGTCATTAATGCAAGTGCGGCCGCAACACTACTAGAACAGAGACCTGAAAAAAATTTTCAGGCTCTGAGCGGGATTCGAACCCACGACCTCTGCGATGCCGGTGCAGTGCTCTCCCAACTGAGCTATCAAAGCCACATGAGAGCGGTCGTATGCGGGTTAGCCCTTTATATGGACGTTATACTTGGCCCAAGTATAGTAAAGAATGAAATTAATTTTGTCCATAGTAGCAATTGAGTGATGACGGTCATTAATGCAAGTGCGGCCGCAACACTACTAGAACAGAGACCTGAAAAAAATTTTCAGGCTCTGAGCGGGATTCGAACCCACGACCTCTGCGATGCCGGTGCAGTGCTCTCCCAACTGAGCTATCAAAGCCACATGAGAGCGGTCGTATGCGGGTTAGCCCTTTATATGGACGTTATACTTGGCCCAAGTATAGTAAAGAATGAAATTAATTTTGTCCATAGTAGCAATTGAGTGATGACGGTCATTAATGCAAGTGCGGCCGCAACACTACTAGAACAGAGACCTGAAAAAAATTTTCAGGCTCTGAGCGGGATTCGAACCCACGACCTCTGCGATGCCGGTGCAGTGCTCTCCCAACTGAGCTATCAAAGCCACATGAGAGCGGTCGTATGCGGGTTAGCCCTTTATATGGACGTTATACTTGGCCCAAGTATAGTAAAGAATGAAATTAATTTTGTCCATAGTAGCAATTGAGTGATGACGGTCATTAATGCAAGTGCGGCCGCAACACTACTAGAACAGAGACCTGAAAAAAATTTTCAGGCTCTGAGCGGGATTCGAACCCACGACCTCTGCGATGCCGGTGCAGTGCTCTCCCAACTGAGCTATCAAAGCCACATGAGAGCGGTCGTATGCGGGTTAGCCCTTTATATGGACGTTATACTTGGCCCAAGTATAGTAAAGAATGAAATTAATTTTGTCCATAGTAGCAATTGAGTGATGACGGTCATTAATGCAAGTGCGGCCGCAACACTACTAGAACAGAGACCTGAAAAAAATTTTCAGGCTCTGAGCGGGATTCGAACCCACGACCTCTGCGATGCCGGTGCAGTGCTCTCCCAACTGAGCTATCAAAGCCACATGAGAGCGGTCGTATGCGGGTTAGCCCTTTATATGGACGTTATACTTGGCCCAAGTATAGTAAAGAATGAAATTAATTTTGTCCATAGTAGCAATTGAGTGATGACGGTCATTAATGCAAGTGCGGCCGCAACACTACTAGAACAGAGACCTGAAAAAAATTTTCAGGCTCTGAGCGGGATTCGAACCCACGACCTCTGCGATGCCGGTGCAGTGCTCTCCCAACTGAGCTATCAAAGCCACATGAGAGCGGTCGTATGCGGGTTAGCCCTTTATATGGACGTTATACTTGGCCCAAGTATAGTAAAGAATGAAATTAATTTTGTCCATAGTAGCAATTGAGTGATGACGGTCATTAATGCAAGTGCGGCCGCAACACTACTAGAACAGAGACCTGAAAAAAATTTTCAGGCTCTGAGCGGGATTCGAACCCACGACCTCTGCGATGCCGGTGCAGTGCTCTCCCAACTGAGCTATCAAAGCCACATGAGAGCGGTCGTATGCGGGTTAGCCCTTTATATGGACGTTATACTTGGCCCAAGTATAGTAAAGAATGAAATTAATTTTGTCCATAGTAGCAATTGAGTGATGACGGTCATTAATGCAAGTGCGGCCGCAACACTACTAGAACAGAGACCTGAAAAAAATTTTCAGGCTCTGAGCGGGATTCGAACCCACGACCTCTGCGATTGCATTAATGACCGTCATCACTCAATTGCTACTATGGACAAAATTAATTTCATTCTTTACTATACTTGGGCCAAGTATAACGTCCATATAAAGGGCTAACCCGCATACGACCGCTCTCATGTGGCTTTGATAGCTCAGTTGGGAGAGCACTGCACCGGCATCGCAGAGGTCGTGGGTTCGAATCCCGCTCAGAGCCTGAAAATTTTTTTCAGGTCTCTGTTCTAGTAGTGTTGCGGCCGCACTTGCATTAATGACCGTCATCACTCAATTGCTACTATGGACAAAATTAATTTCATTCTAATGAAAATGTTTACATATGCAAATTATCCGAGCAGAGACGTGTAATAGTGGTATAGTTAAGTTGAAAATATACATTGATTCGTTTATTTTGCTTCATACCTTGCAACATAGATGAATCTGAAGGTCCGTAATTTTACCAGTTTGTAGATTCATCTGCATATTTTTAAAAACAAAAAAACAAACAAAAGTAACAACAAAAGTAAAAGAAACCAAAACATAATCCTTAAAGTAAACGGGATTTAAAGGGTTCTCCTTCACCCCTCTTCGACTGATAGTCGCAATACTGGTGCAAAGTAGCGCGGCTCACGGCCCGGGTACCACAATATAAAAGAATACGAAGCGCATGCGCTATTCCTCTTCGTTTTGTGGCTCGTTTCGGCCGACCACGTTTTTCGTCCTTCTCTCTGCATTTCAGTTGCCCTGGAAGCGGGGGTGTCACTGACAGCACAGCATATTCCAGGGATTCAGAATGGGGAAGCAGACTCCGCCTCCAGGCAATTAGAAAGCAGAACCGAGTGGACACTGGAAAAAAGGATATTTCAGTCCATTTGTCAGAGGTTCTACTCACCAGAAGTGGACCTCTTTGCGTCTCGCTTGACTCACCAAGTACCCAGGTACATCTCGAGGTACCCAGACCCAGGGGCTTTGGCGGTAGATGCATTTCTCCAGGATTGGAGCCAATGGAGTTGTCTAATACACCCTCCTGTGGTCCTTCTTCCTCGGATCCTAAGGAAGATAAGGGAGGACCAGGCAACAGCTCTCCTAATTGCACCCAACTGGTCTGGTCACCCGTGGTTCCCAGAGTTACTTCAATTGCTTGTGGATCAGCCTCTACTACTCCCCCAGCTTCAATCCCTGCTGTTCCTTCCTTTTCAGCCGACAGCATGCCACTCCGGTCCCTGTGGCAGTCTCTACATCTAGCAGTCTGGCCCTTATCAGGAATCGTTATGAAGCAACAAGTTTTTCAAAGGAAGTTGTTGACATCTTATTGGCATCAAGGGGAGCAAGCGGTACGCAGGGCCCTGGAAAGCATGGGTTCGCTGGTGTTCTCAACGGGCCACCTGTCCCATTTCAGCGCCTGTAGTAGAGGTCCTTGCTTTCCTTGCATCGCTAGTTACACAAGGGAACTTGGAGCATAGGACAATAGCCCTCTATAAGTCAGCTATTTCTCAGACCCATGACCCCATTGGCTCAACAGAGTTAGGAAGTCTTCCCGTTGTCTGTCGGTTTATGCAGGGCGTTTTTAAGAGTAAGCCTCCCAAGCCCAAGTACTGTTCTACATGGAATGTTCACACAGCATTATCATACTTGGAGTCTCTTGAACCTTCAGAGGTTCTGACACTGAAGCAGCTATCGTATAAGACTGTTCTACTGTTGGCACTCACATCGGCAGCAAGAGCCCATGAACTGTCTTCTTTGGACTTGTCTTACTCTCTCAGGAAAGAGGGTTCATGGGAATTTACCCTCCCTAAACATGTGAAGACTTCCAGGCCTGGCCACCCAGCCCGCAAGATTTTTCTCCCTTCATTTCCAGAGAACCTCAAGATCTGCATTGTTCGTTGCCTGGCAGCTTATGTAGAGAGGACAAAGAAGTTGCGTACATCTTCAAGGCTGCTTGTGTCTTATATCTCACCGCATAATGCTATTTCAAACCAGTCTGTCTCTCGTTGGTTGACAAGAGCCTTACGGAATCGATTTGAGCTAATCTGGTCACTCAACCAGGGGAGCGTCTACTTTCGAAGCTGCTGCAGCTGGTCTGTCTTTGGATCTTATCTTGGAAGCAGCAGATTGAGCTTCTGCACAAACCTTTGAACGCTTTTATCACAGAGAGCAAACCTGAGGTGCCTTTGCCAGGACAGTGTTGAACAGTTAGATTTATCTTGGACATTGCTTGCTTATATAGTAGAACGTACCTCATTTGCTTGTTGTTATGGTTTATTGTTGGTACAACTTGCCTTTTATGGATTATTAAACCCTTGTGGTTATGTTAGTGGGTTTTGTCTTTGCTTGGCAGTATTGCTTTGAGAATTCTGCACCAGTATTGCGACTATCAGTCGAAGAGGGGTGAAGGAGAAATTATATTTCCCCGGAGGGTTGGTACTTACCTGACGGAGAGCTACTTTGCACCAGTATTGCTCATATCAGTCTACGAGGGGTTCGGAGAACCACATCTCCCGTCAGGTAAGTACCAACCCTCCGGGGAAATATAATTTCTGTTGGCTGACGGCGTCGTTTTGGTCTAAGCATTCAGTACATATTACTTTTTACTGACAAAATATACACAGTTTCTATTTACAAATGTACTATGTGGTAATAATTATGTTTTCAAATAAATATATCAGCTTTTGTCCTTGCGCAGGTGGTTTCCAGAATGCAATATACCAATACGCGATTCGTTGAAGTAACTACACTTTTATTCGGGTTGTAATATTCTTTAAATGTTGGCTGAGTTTATTGCTGACCGGTTTCTAAGTGAATTAACGCTAAATGTAATATCAATAGCACTACAAGTATAAATGTAATACCAAGCGTAAGTGTAATAAACTTTACTGCTAAATGTAGTAAGTTATCCCACCGTAAGTGTAATACAATCGACGCAAAATGCAATAAACTGACCAATCGTAAATGTAGCAAGGCTCAATGCTATTCATAATAAAGCTACCAAGTTTTAATGCTCATATCCTAAGAGTATTTAACTTTCGACCAAAAGTATTTTCTTACAGTTGTTTTACTTCAGAGTTTTGAAAAACTTGCGAAAATTTGTTGGCCAATATTCTTTCGTACCGTGTGACAGTTGCTGGGTCACGCATATCCTCGTCTCAGGTGTAAAAATTCCATGCCACAGGTTTCTACATTCTGCAAAAGTTTATCACGTTTACATTGGTATTTATACATTTAGTGTCAATGTGTATTGCATTTACCATTCGTATTTCATTTAGCGTTGTCATTACAGTAAGCAATGATACAGTAATGTTATGGCACTTTTGTTTTTCTCAGTGCTCACTGTGATTTGTAGTGACTCCAACTCCCTCCAACCCAGAGTTCTTGATCATGTATACGTTTTCAATAATTATTTAATATACTTTGCATGGTTGTTTATTTCTTTCGTTCGTTTATTGCTCACTGTCGGATCTGTAGCGACTCCAGCTCTGTCCAGATTTCAACTGCCTGCTTGGGTTTGGTTCGTAGCGGCTCCAGCTCACTCCAGATTGCAATAGTAATTGATTCAGCGCTGGCTATGATTCGTAGTGACCCCAGCCATCTCTAAGATTGCTTTGTCCGGGTTATCGTCCCATCTTCCTGGACGCTTTACCTGGAAAAAGAGAAGAACGTTTTTGTCACAGAAATCATTGCCGAGATTTCAGAAATCTTCACCTCAACATGTTTAATAAAATAATGCTAAGAAAGGGAGCTCTAACCTTTTGAAGTTTCTCTGCTTGTTTTCGTTCCCACTGCTGCTGTTTCTCTTGCTTTTGCTTTATTCCTTTCCCTCCACATCCCCAGACCTGAAGCGTGCAAACGAAAAAAGAATGTTTCTCTTTGCATATCATTTACAATAAGCTAAAAGGGTGTTATGATTTTATAACTGAGGAACTCCTCGTCCCAACATTCGAATAAAATTGAAAGGAAGTAATACTCAGTCCACAACGCCACCGCCTATGTTTATTCTGATGTGGGAATTTGCGGTCTCCTTAAATGAAAATCTTATTGTCTAGCAAATAAACTGATCATTGATTTCAAGCCGATTTTAAACTAATAAACGTCACAAGAGGCAAGCACAAGGGAGGGTGAGGGGATACTGAAGCAAGCACTAAGAAGCGAAGCATTCCAGTGCAAGCCACGAAATTAAAGCTTGAAAGCTTTCACGAAAGGAGAAGCAAATCGCAGACAGGGCGAGTACATAGGACGCAAATTAAAGCGCGTGGGTCGTGGATCATTACTTTACAGTTTTAATACACAGAGACCGCGCATCTTCATAAGACCTACCAATGCAAACAAATACGGAGTACAGTCTAGATACGTTTAGAAAAAATTATTCCTCGCGGGAGGCAACGTAATATATTGGATTCCTTTACCAGTATGGCTTTCGTTATGCAATACTTACCTCAATTTTAACGACTGTCTGCGGTGACAAACTTGTTTGATAATGGAGTTTAGCTGATGTCAAACCTGTGTCCAGGGTGATACAGGGTCTTGATGTCTGACCAAACACAATACCTGATGGCAAACCTCTGGCTCGCTCGTTGAAAAATATCACGTTTGGACCAGCTGATAAAAAGAAAATCACAAGTGAAACAGCACCAGCTTGTTTAAGAAAAAGGTCACTTGGATGTAAATGTATACGCTACGCAGGCTTCGATTCTCTTCACCATGTAAACCGGCCTTCCAGTGACCTCACGGTAAAGAGACATTTCGAATAGTATCTTGTCTAAGGAAACGTCATCACAACAGCTAAGTCAAGGCTAAAACACCAACCTTCTTTGAAAGAAACAAACGCTATATACCACTGTAGCGAGATCACTATAACAACGTCAGTGAAGTCACACCATACGCTACTTTAAGTCAAACGTAGATCTAAATGGATGCCACTTTCGTTTTTACCTCTTAACACTTGAAACTTGGGTCTTACTTGAATGATCCTACAGTCCGAGTTTCCCCAGCTAGAGGATGACTCCCTGTATATAGAAATAAGGACACAAAGTACTACACGGTTAGATTGTACAGGAGAGAACTATTGCGATGACTGTATAACAACTGAGACGGTTTCTGGCTGTGGTAGGATTAAGAGGTGTTGATTTGTTAGAGCAACTCAATGGATGGGAGCTTTGAACAAGACTGAGTCACGATTACACTGGCTCCGGCTTCCCCTCCATTCCAGTGTGGCCACGCTGTTAACGGCCACATCCCCCCCCCCCCCCCCCCACATACACACACACACACAGTCATATGAGGAAACTACGGACAGTGCCACCTGCTACAAAGATTTTGATGCTGTTTTGAATAGATCTTCACAAGAGCTAGCGGAATCCACAAAGACAATTAGGGTTATATATACAAGGCTCCAGCAATTGTAATCCATCCCAGACGAGACTAATTCTGTACAAAGAATAAAGAACATTTAAATTTGGCTACTGAAAGGTTAAAGGAGAAGTGCAAGCATTGTATTGATTACCCATGTACCTCCATTCCACATCTACAGCCACGACAAGTAATCCTTCCTTTCCAACCCTCAGCAGTGTAACAGTTGGTCCACGGTATGCCATACAGTGATGCTTGAATCTACAGATTCACGGGAGAGACTAATGTTAACGTGGTAAAGTTGCTGAATATTAGCAGTGCTTGTAATGTGAATGAAGAAAAATGAAAAACTATGGGTACATCCAGATTCAGGGCAAACTGAACTGAATGACGTTATAAACAACCACTTTAATTTAAACTGTAAACAACCGTTACATTTATAACTTGAGAATGAAGTCAAGATGACTTCGAAACGTCGTGTCATATCGCTCATTTTTGTAATCAAAACTGGGAATCCATAGAGATATGACTAAGAGAGACTGTAAGACTAAAAGCCCTATTCAGTTAACAAACAATGCCATCTTACTCTTTTACCTTTCTGGAGACTAGAAACATGTGGGAAATAATATGAATTTAAAAAGCACCTGTTTAAACTTTGTCCATGCTGTTCACTGTCATACAGGAGCTCCCATTCTCTGTGCTAAAACGAAAATAGTTTTAAAAAAGTCATTAAAAATACCAAGGTGGGGGTCACAGGTACTCAGGAAGTGAATCTCCACTATTACAACAAATTCATGCTGAATTGATGGATATAATTACTAGATTTCAAATTTTGTTTTAAAACGTAGATATAACATTTAAGTGTTCAAAAAAATGGATATCATCATCGCCTATTTTCACTGTTAAGTTTCATGAGTTCCGCCATTTTTATGACGCGTGATGGTTGCAGCTATTGTCAGGAAGCAAATGAACCAGAAAATCCTTTGTGTTAAACAATAGGGCAACCATCACGCGTCATCAAACCCAAAATGGCCGCACCCATGAAACTTAACAGTGAAAATAGGCGATGATGATATCCATTTTTTTGTACACTTAAATGTTATATCCACGTTTTAAAACAAAATTTGAAATCTAGTAATTATTACCTACAATTTAGTGTCAATTTGTTGTAAGAGTGGAGGTTCCCTTTAAAGATGCAGTCAAGTGCAAGTCCAAATTGTCAGACGAGGAAAAAAGTTCAATCTAATAATAGAAGACTACATGTAGCTAAGTCACACACCAAGAATAAAACTGACTTCCCTGCAACAAATATCCTAGAGTGCTCTCTGCCCCAGCTTAAAAAGGTTCACAGAACTGACAGTATAACAGTGATGAGTTTTTTGTTCAGATGTCCACCTACACTTTCAATGGCTTTCTCTTCAAGTATGTTGGCAGCCTGCTGTTCTCTTGAGCTTGATGTTTGAGCCACACTGCCGAGGAAACAAGGGGAAAGGATTGTAGACAGAATCCAAAGGGTTTCTACATTTAATAAGGAGTGGCTGTCAAGTTCCTCAGTGAGACATGGAATGGCATGAAATCCCTGCAAAAACGAAACAAGACAATTCAATGAAACAAGCAATATTATTACAGTGATTATTTTCAGTCCTTCACGACAGAGACTATAATTATTTATCTTGCTAGAACTTGGCGTTATTTTTTACGAATAACTAAATAAACTACTTTACTTCTCTTGATCTGAATCAGAGTTGGGAAATGGCGCTATAAAAATGCATCCTGCTAAACTTTGGTCATATTTGATGACTGTTGTAGTTTTTTTTCCCATAAAACAGTCTTATCTCTATAATTTTTTTACCTCAAAGCTAAAAATTCTCAAAGTTGCTGAAAATCTGCTCAATCTTGACCAGCAAAAAGTCTCAAGTTTACCATAGCATATGCTACCCCATAAATTCCATGCATTAAACCACAAGAAAGACTTCCCATAAGAAATTAAACCCCTGGTTATATCTCATGCTACACTCAGTAGACAAGGAGAGCAGATCACCAACACCCCTTCCTCTCCTCGGCCTCCACCCATCTCCCATCAGAATTCACTCTAAGGCAAGAGTATTGACTGCAAGATATATAAATTTACGTGTGTTTATTTACGCACCTCAGGTTTGACGCCTGGTAAATGTCCTCTGTACAGTAACATCTTTATCATCCAACAGTGAATGCCATCAAAAACGTGTGGGCAGTTTTGTTTTGCCCAGCTACAGAATTTTTGACAGCCTATATGAGGGCTATCGTCACCCATCTAATCACCAAAAAAATAAAAGTGATAAAAAGAACATTTAACGTTTAACAGTTAAGTCCAGTAATATATTTACACAAAGCAATTGAATCCTGTGAGTCCTAGAATTATTGTAGATGCTGCTTGACTGTGACAGTGTCAATAATTCAGTTCTGGCCTAGCTCTCACTGTTGCAGTTTTCAGAAATACCAGCCCACTGCAATAAGACATCATCAAGTAAATTGACACCGAACTTCTCCTGAAAGTGTTTCTGAAATTACATTACAGTATACCAGAGACACAATTTACAGGGGTTTCAATAAGTTTGAAATAGCCTTCTGAGCTAAATAAAGTAGGCAGCAACCTGTTATAATTTTTTAATAATTTGAGTGAAAATACGGACAAAGTAGGCAATGGTAAGAGGTAAATTCTGGCAAAGTAGGTGGCGATTTTTGCCAGTTGCTGGCTTCTAATGAAACCCCTGAATTTAAAGCAATTATGTGCCTTAATTACTAGGAGACAAGGCTATAATTAGCATGGTACAGTGCAAAAGTATTTGACACAGGTGCCATTATCAGGCAAACTGAACTCCTGAAATTCTTTGAAAGTAGCAATGAGCGAATTTCAACTCACAATAGACCGTGCCCATACATCTGCTATTGTTTCTGCTTCAGATCTTGGACCCTGCACAGCACTTGCATTGACTGCCATGGCTAAAGACCTTGAGATATGGAACATCTCCACCACATCTGTTATCAAGAGACAACTGGACTATCGTGCATGTAATTATCAGTCAAGAATGAATGCAAATTTAAATCACAACATCACTGAATTTACTGTATTAGCAGTTTTTGAGTGAATCAGTATTACTCAAGGAAACTAAACAAAGCACTTTGCATGCCACAAATTGGACAGCCTTAATTTACAAGTTATATAATTATATGAATATGCTACACTGCTAAGACAAAACTCTTAACAGGCCAGTACCTGTAAATGACATGGTTGATTGTCCATCACTGAAAACTAAAAAGTACAACTCTAAGTTCCCCTCAGTAGTTCCACCTGTTGACGAAGCACAAAGTGAATACATCAGGGCTGTTACTTATTTTGTAAGTAGGCAGGGATATGCAAAAAGTAGTTGGGTTGTCAAACTATTGTTAGGGGTGGTAGTTATGTAGCTACTGGAATCTCACTCAGAATTTCTGGGGAAAATTTCCAGCCAGCTAGGCCTAGCTCTTAATGATAGCCCTGCATACAATTTATTTACAGACAAAGAATTGCTAATTAATTTAAATCGCATGCCAAATAATGATGGTATTATTGACAGAATCTATAGTGAACTACGTAAAATATCATTACCCACAGGTGACAGCAAAGAAAATTAGAGCACTTTTTAATGATCGGTAAAAATTAAAAGTATTGTGTGAAATTAAAATCTGGATCTGAATTCTACAAAATGCTCAAAAACAATATTGTTCAGGAGCACTTAAATCCTTGGTTGTTAAATTATTTCTAGCATGCAAATTTGCATGTGCATGTGATCACATACACATAATACATGAAATATAAGATTAATACTAAAAGTAAGATACAATTTCTAAAAGGATTAAATACAGCTATTAATGATATGAATTATTTTTCAATATTTTAATTATTACTAGCTTAAATCACACTTGCCACTGAGGCACCACTTTTTCAACAGCGTAGCTTTTTGCCACATACTGTATGCAATAATCCTATAATAATAGCATACACTATTAATAATAATTTATGCCCCTTCCCACAGAGATTGTACCACCGGGAGATAGTATAGTGTACAGATTCCCCTGCTCTTTTTCAAGAACTTGAGTGAGTTTTCTTTCATCTGATCCGATCTGATGTGATCCCCTACAAATTTGTATGAGGAGGCTAGATGTGGTGTACAACAGTTACAAGTAAAAAGGCCAATAATACCATCTGATGTGATACAGATGTTGAGCATACAGCCAGTGTGAATTCTTCCCAGTTATATCTAAACTCTTGGTTTGTTTAATTCTAGCCTGCCTGTGCAACCTAGCTAATACATGTATTTACCTTTTCTTCTGAGTTTAATAAATGGACTAGCTGGCAAACACTGCCTGCAAACTGACTTGGTTCATCCAGTAGAAAAAATAACTCAATAATCATGAATGTTGCTGACACAACTATATAATTATATATGTACATATTAAGTACCTTTGTCTAAGAACTTTTCAAGTCCATCACAAAACACTTCTCTTGTCAGTTCCACAGTGTTTCTTTGACTCCCACCAGTCGAAGCAATATGTGAGAAGAGTAACTCACCAAATTCATCATCTTTGGATGCAAAGTAGTTCTAAGCAAATTTTGATACAAAATTAGAATTATGCACTGTCCATTTCTGGTGGAGATTGATCCACAAGGCTTTAAAACTTGCACTAATATTGCAGTTAGATTGTAAAGCAGGAATGTTTGTTGCTTTATAGACCTGCAGAATCAACTTTTGACATTTTAGTTACACTTTTACATGCACATTATTTAACACTTCAGAACCTAAGCCAATTATTGCATTTCAAAATTAAATTTACAGTGTGGATCGGCCAATCTTTAACCAATAGTGGATATACCGAATTTCTTTGCAACTGTTGTATACGTCTATCAACTATTAGTTGTTTAGTCACATTCAAATTACATTAATGTATTTAATGTACAGTACGTATGCTCCTGTTGTGTTTATTACAGTTAGCCACACTATTTAAAAGAGCACTATACAATCTACCTGAAATGTTTCCTTCTTAACGGCAGATTTTCCTTCTTCGGCTTCAGCAAGCTCCTGTTAAATTCAGATTCAACTACAATAATGAACCTCATTGTCATCATCATCATCATCATCGTACAGATTAAAAATGTCTGTAACATTTACAATTCCATTTTCCAATTCCCAATCCATTTCGATTACTGCAGCGTGGTGTGGGGATCCTGTTCTAAGAGTCTTTCTCAGAAGTTACAAAAATTACAAAATTGCGCAGCACGCATCATAATGTTTTCAAAATTAATTACGATAGTAGTACTGATGCAGATGGTAAACTGGGTTAAACTGGACCATCAATAAATCAATAATGATATACAAGATTGTAAATAACATGGTTCCGGAATATCTCAGTTTGCGCTTTGTCTTCCTTTCTGATACTTTAACTTATAACCTAAGAGATACTGTAGTGACAGTACGCTTGCTATCCCACAGCCCTGCACTAATTATTGCTAAAAAAGTCTGTCCTAATTAAAGCAGAGCTGTACTATGGAATAGTTTGCCCTTGAATATTCGATAGTCACCTTCTCTTAATGAATTTAAATCTAAGTTGGAGAATCATGATTTCAATAATTATAGTCTTTTATAAATTTTATTTTGCTTTTATACGCGGCTTCCTTGTAATTAGCAGGTTTTTATATCATTTCTTTTATTGTAGTAATTTAGTTACAATAGGTAGTTAGATATATCAAATTAATTTTGTATAGACCTGAAGGAAATAAAGATCTTACCTCCACCCCCACCCCCAAAAATATCACCCCCCCCGAAAAAAAAAGGTCTAATTCCATCTCCCTGAAAAACTGACAATAAAAAAAGCATTCATAGCATTTTATAATCCCTTGTTTTTGGCTTTGTTTGTTATTTCATGAGAGTGGGTGATTATCCCACTGCTCGACTCTCAACCAGGAGGGACAATGAGTACCTCCCAGTTCATTTATAGACACTTTTGGCGTGAACCGAAAAAAACCCAAGGAGTGTAGGGTCGGTACAAAACGTGGACCCCCCTTCTGGACCCCCATCTGGACCCCCATCTGGACCCCTTCTGGACCCCTTCTGGACCCCCTTCTGGACCCCTCGATTTTTCTGTTGAAAAATAATAAAATGATATTTAACAGTCTTCGCTTTGGATTTCAACTTCGGCCGGTTCGTTGATAGTTACAGACAGTATTACAGTAATCGCGAACATGACCACAGCCAGTTGCCATTTTCATCCCGAGAAAGACTTGCTTTGAATTTCGCTGAATCTGCGTTGCTGACTTTTGTTGTTGTTACCAAATATTTATGAATTTTCTCGCAAAGGTTAGATATTAAACGTTAAATATGCAAATTACTGTTCAGCTTTCAACTGGCTTTCAGAGAATGTGCAAATTATTATCGCTGACAGATTTATGTCACGTGCTAGGCAACCAGAGTGATCATATTTCATTCCATCATCATTCAGCGGATTTTCAGAGCTAGCTTTCGAGTATATTTTGCCAGCATGGAAGAAAACATTGCTCACCTTTTTGCTGCAGTGATAACATTAACTAGCAGTGCTTATTCTAATCCAAACAGAAAAAAAATATAGTTTTTGAGCTCGGTTCACATTCTTCGAAACCCAGTTGAAAGCCGAACAGTAATTTGCATATTTAACGTTTAATATCTAACCTTTGCGAGAAAATTCTTAAGTATTTGGTAACAACAACAAAAGTCAGCAACGCAAATTCAGCGAAATTCAAAGCAAGTCTTTCTCGGGATGAAAATGGCAACTGGCTGTGGTAATGTTCGCGATTACTGTAATACTGTCTGTAACTATCAACGAACCGGCCGAAGTTGAAATCCAAAGCGAAGACTGTTAAATATCATTTTATTATTTTTCAACAGAAAAATCGAGGGTCCAGAAGGGGGTCCAGAAGGGGTCCAGAAGGGGTCCAGATGGGGGTCCAGAAGGGGGGTCCACGTTTTGTACCGACCCAGGAGTGTATGAAGATAAAGTAGTAACAAGCTTTAAAAAGTGGAAAACAATCAAAGCTTCAAACTATACATATTAAAAGTACCATCAATCGTTACTGAAAATTTTCCAGTAATAGATTAAAGATAGAAGCTACAGTATTGAACAGAAGCTGCTTTCAATTCCAACAACACAAGTGACGCGTGTCGCTTAATATTACTGCCGGTTTAACTTACCTCAAACAATTTTGACAGGCTTTCATGGTGTGGAGATGGTTGCACTGGCTCCTGTTGAGAAGCCTGTCTGTTTCCCATCCGTTATCTCTCAAAATTTCACTCATAACCAATACATCCCAGCGCCATGTCACTTTTTTCAGCAGGCTTTGCTACCAGAGGACAGGGAGGATGTCACGCAACTGAAGTGACTGTCATGTGACGCCACCCACACTATTCATTTGCATATTGCAGAAAACGTCGCTGTCTCTTTTTGTACGTCAATTATAGAATGATGTTTCAATATATTCCATTCACTTTTTGGCTCAATGTTACAAGGATAGACAATCAGAAACGCTGAAACGTTGGTAGTTTTTCGTGGTAAACATGTGTGAGTTTTACGTGAGCCAAGGTCAGCGGATTACCTTTGAAGAATTCGTGGCACTTTCTGGGAAGCGCACCCAAGCCAAAAGCAAGATGGAGCTTTACACTATTGGACGTTAGTGGCAGTTTTGGCGTAAAATGGGGGCTAAACCCTCATCTATCAGTGACCTACAACATAATCCTGTCCTCCAGAAGTTTACTGGGGAGACGGCTGTAGGTGAAGAAGACGAATTTTGGGATGATATGTTAGCGTTTTCATTTCAAGCTCCCTACAACTGGTAAGCAAACGCTTATAAATTAAAACCGTACTTGTAAGTGTTAAATTAAACGTTAGTTTTGGACAGAATTTTCGTATTAAGCATACTTTAGAACAACATATGAACTGGTAATTTTGTCACCTTATGTTTTTTCAATTCGGAGTCACTTTTATTTTATGGTTTCTCTTGTATTGTAATCAAGTTGAAACCATTCCCAAAGTTGGCTTTCTTATAATTACATACTCAAGTCCTGTTGGCGTACGTTTTATACCATATACTACATCTCAAAACTTTCATTGTATGCTATTAAATTTTTAGAGACGTGCCGAACTTAATGCAGGCTTCGAGCTTTGTCTGACTCTTTTTAGAACTCCTTTATTATGTACATGTAAGTGCATGCTATAAATTGTGTTTATAACAAACTAGGAAAATATGGTTTATCGAAGACGGTCCCATCTACTCCACCCGTCTCCACAAATGATTAAAACGTGGTTAATTTTTCGTGGGCGTTACATATTATATAGAAAATATTATTGTTTCATTTGAAAAATTTCCATGAAATGACAAGGTCTTTTGTTAAAGTTCCTCCTTAACCTCTTCTACAGGGCTGTAAAAATTGCTTCCAAATATTAAAACATGAAAAATATAGAGAGTATAACAGTTCTGTTGTCTATGAAGAAATTTAATTAAACAGTATAACATTGAATAATCCGATTTATGCTCAGCGTCTTGTTGTATTAAAGTCATGCAGCAGTTGGTGTTATTTTACCATGCCAGCACATGATAAGCATAAGCAAACCTGGCTCTCATGTTAGACCATTGTGACACATTGATATAAAGACTTTTATTTAAATAGGGTAACTCTTTCAGTATTTTACAGTGTAAAAGGACTTCTATCAATAGAGGCCCTATGTAAAATAAAATAGAATAGAAATAGTTATAATGTACAATTATTTAAAAGATAAAAATTACATGTAACAGCTAGATATAAGGTGATATATGAAAAGACTAATGAACTAATCTTGAAGACTAGTTTTCTCTGGTTAAAAATTATACCACCATGATAAAAGAAGGCGTTTTTTATTACACTCTAATTTTTATAGATGGGAGTCTAAGTTTCTCGCTGCTCTTTGTCCTTCTGGGCAATACAAGTCCTTATTACCGGTATAAAGCCTTCACCCAGTCATTACTAGCTAGGATTTGATTGCTGAGGGGATAATTTGTGTCCTTGGATAAAATGTTGAGGACATTTTTATTTTTAGGGGGACAGACAAATTAATTTTTTTCAACAGTATTTTTTTGACATTCATGCATAGACACAGGTGAGGCAATGGAAACATATTTCATCACTGAACACTAACTATTACCTGTAATGAAAATTTTAATAAATACAGCAAAGTTGCTTTCTGGTCAGTTATCTGAATTGCCTACGTAGCTTTCATGAGTGTTAAATAATAAAGTGAAATGATGGGTTTTCAAGCATATTTTTCATTTATTAATTTTGTCTAAAATATGCGCAGCCTTTGATTTTTACTTTACACTATGACAATATACCGTATTTATTCACTTATAAGGCGCACCATTTTTTACAAGAAAATATGCTTCTTCGATCAAAATCTTCTCAAAACTCGGGGTGCATCTTATAACCGAGTATTTTCGTGCAACAAAATATAACTTTTCCAAATTTCCCTAATAATTAATGCTAAACTGAAATGAGTATGTAAATAAATGCTGGTAAATGAATAAACAAAAGACAACGTTGATCATTGACTTTATCTGATTTGTTGGTTCTAAAAAGAACCGGGGTGGCTCTGAAAAGAACCGCTTGTTTGAAATCTCGGCTGAGCTCAGCTACTCATCGTCCTTGGCTTCGCTATTTGTCTCGAACTCGTTGACAATCAACTCTTCTGCGTCTTCTTCCTCGTCGTCCCAAACCGAAGGTGCTTAAAAGCAAATTAAACAAACTACAAATGCAAAGAAAAACAACTCCGATAAATGCTGCTACAGCGAACAAGTTCGTAAACAAAGCCGGGGTGATTTCAGCAACGAGCGAACACGCTAAAAAGCACGTGCTTGAAATGATTGACGTCAGAAACAATTGAACAAATTCCTAACCTCGCTCCCATGATTGAGGCAAACTCGACTACAAATCGTTCGAAAAAATCGTCATGGCCCTTATTAAATACTCCGAAAATGATAAAGGGAAAAGAACAAACGTTCTTCGTCCATCCAGGCCTTCTTGTGTATAGAAACCTGCATTCTCCTGGGCACCTGAATTCATAGCTGACGAACGCCTTTGAATATCAGCATCTTTAACTCGCCGGAGAACAAGACATCATGCTGTCGAAAGTTTAGGGTGCGTCTTATAACCGAGTGCGCCTTATAAGTGAATAAATACGGTACATTTACCGCCACAAAGAATGTGACCAATGCAGGTATGTTTTAATTAGTAACTTTTCAAACCGATAGCACAATTTTCTATATAGATATCAAGTGACTGTTGTTAGTTTAAGCAGACTTGAACAGAATACAGACTGACATCAAACCCTGTCAAAAAAGCAATGTCAATACAGTAGAGTAAACTTAAATATGCACGTGCATGCTCATGAGCTGCTCCCATACCCATTAGACAGTACATCAATTTACATTAATTTATTCTGGAACTTCTTTTGGAACTTTGTGGGATACTTTCATTGAAGCTTGGCTAATATTAAAGTACATCTAACACCAAAATATAAATTTGTGTGGGTCTAATCTAGATTTTACATCACAAACT
>JAEMWC010000222.1:837500-867500 GCA_016490735.1 Pachyseris speciosa
GTGCTACATTGTACAGGTAATTTATTCACATCTGCACTTACATGACTGTGTAACCAAGTACATGTATATGTGATTGGCAAGGTGCAGTACAGTTTTGAGAAAGGAATTCATGAATGTTATGTACACTGTACACAATAGTCCAGTTTCAAGTTTGCCATTCATGATCGCTGTATAAAAGTACTGAGAATGCATTTGCACAGGGTTAACCTCGACCTTAAGTAAAATATTCACAAATACCCGCAAGAAGATGACCTGTCTACAGTTCTGTGTATTGTTTAATTTTCAAATTTGCGGCACCTTCCCACGGGTATTTGTGAATATTTTACTTTAGGTCGAGGCTAACGGTGTACAAATGCGTTCTCAGTGCTTTAATTCAGCGGTCATGGCGAACTCGAAACTGGACTATTTCCACAAAAGAAGTACAGGGTGCAGAAAAACATGCATAGTATAAACTGATTAGGATACTAGCAGACATGTTATAATTTTAAGAAAATACCATAAAATTCCGAAAATATGCTCCGGGGCTTATAATTATTTTTGAAAGGCCCTTTTTGGAGGGGCTTACATGTATATTCAGAGGGGCTAGCTTATAGTTGGAAGGGAATTTATGTGTTAACTATACAGTGTTTGCTTTGTATTATTTTGTATTTGAGGACATTTTCCAAGTATAAGCTCCCCTGGGGGCTTGAATTTGGAGGGGCTTAAATTATAAGAGGTATTTTTGCATTTCAGATTTGGGGGCTTCTATACGAAGGAACTTAGGGAGCTTCTCCAAATTTCGGAAGGTCAAATTTCCGATTGTTCGGAAGTCATATCGGAAACTCAAGTGCAACTATTCCGATGAAGTCGGAAGATTAACACTGATGATCGGAATGAGTGGTATCGGGACTTCCGATAGATAAAAAAATATCGGTCTTCCGATTGGACTTGATCAAACATCCCATTAGCACGATGCACGGAATTTTGAAACGTGAACTGCTTCTAAAAGTCTGTGTCACGCGAGATCTACGACCTGATTTAGGCATCTATGAAATTACCATCCAGATGAAAAGGATGCTTAACTAGTCAGCGTTTCAAGGGCGTTTATGTTTAAAACGTGTTTAAAATTGTTTGAAACATGTTTGAAACGTTGCTGTCTGGATGGAGTTTGAAACTCTGTAGAAGGTATTTATCAGTGTTTGAAATACAATCCTGTGTTACATCTGTCAACAACTCACATCATGACTGCAGACTGAAGTAAATTTCTATGAAAAGGTCGCTGCACCTTTTGGGCATTTTGCTGTTAAGAGTCCAGGGAAAATGCGGTCGTTGAAATCATCTGTGCTTTGTTTTTGTGCTTCCAGTTGCACTGAAATGTTCAAAGTTATCTTTGAAAAATATTGACTCGCACCGGTGCATCGAGCGATATCGATCGAAGAACCAACAGTTATTCTTTTTTAATACCATACGAAATCGACTAAAATGATAAGTTCGAAAAACTTTTGTTCAGATTCTTTATGGAATATTAAAGAGTGAGAAACTTTTAATGGCCGAACGCTCGCGGGCTGTATTTTTGAACGAAAACCCATTTGTAGTCACACAGTTAAACGGCGGGTCTAAAACACAGGTCGAATTCCACAGGTCACTCGTTGCAGTTTTGGAAAGTAACTCAATTTGGCTGACCCTAGGCCTCAGGTTGGCTTTTAGGCCTAAGGTTAGCCAAATTGAGGGTTTTGGTTACTTTCCAAAACTGCTACGAGTGACCCGTGGAATGTGACCCGTGTGTTAGAGCCGCCGTTTGATTTACGCTTTTCCGACGACTACACTGAACAATATATTTTTATTACACTGCATCACACGAAAATTCGATATAAGAGAAAGAAAACTTTTCCTTCGCCTAAATACGAGAATATATTTTCACCCAACTAGCCGCCCACAGTTTTGTGTTTGTAAAGTTCAAATGTCTGCGTGATTGGATTGTAATCTTTTAAAAAAAATTATTGATTTGAATTATATCCATGGATTGAATTTCAGCACTGTTCTCACGGCTTCAACTTCGCATTCCCTCGGAATACGGTCCACTTTTTGCATGACTATTATAAAATAACTTGTAAAAAATGTCCAGTCGACTGAATAATTTTCGTACAAGTTTCGCGTGTGATTGATTCAGGGCCAATGCAATCTTGTCAGCGATACTTAAAACATTTCAAAAATTTCCCCACGAGGCACTTTGTTTGCGCCACAAATGTTCATTATTTTCCCAAGAGCTTTCGAAAACAATAGTTTATGAATAATTTCGGTTCAAACAAAGTGTCCTATGTAGAATTCGAATGTAGAGAATTCTCTTAGGGGGTGTTTACATGGTACCGACGCGACTTTCTTTCCGGGACGAGATGAAAAGTTGCACTGTGTTTACATATAGCCGTGTTTATTGGGGTGCGAGTCTTACAGAGCCGTAAAATTGATGAAACTTCAATGAATATGAAACGAACAGTCATACCGCGTTTTTCGTGCGGGGATGAAAATCTCGCTCCGGCACAACAACCGGGGTGAACTCGCGCCGGTACGACTCGCGCCGGAACGACATTTTGTGGTGGTATCATGTAAACCCATGCAGAGCTAAAGGAGGGAACCGGGGTGAATTCGCGCCGGGATGAAAGTCGCCCCAGTATCATGACCGTAGAGTTTATCGAAGTTTGTTTGTTTGTTTGTTTGTTTTTCATTTTTTTCATTCACACTAAAAAGAACTGACCATTATTCGGGAGTGTAACTTTGTCGGGTTTTAAGTAAGGATTCACTTTGGCAAAAATATGAGACATTAGGAAGGTGCCTTACTTTCTTCCACGTGTTTTCATCAGTGTTGCCTCATTTCTTGACTGACCTCACGAAAAATCTATTTGCTGTGCTCTTTGCTAGTTTTTTTTTTCCAGATATGACAAAGATCTTGTTGACAATAGAAACCACGTAACATGCATTTTCAGTTTATTTTTAAAATTTTGTTTAGTGGCAACTTCCACATTTGCTTGGACGATTACTCTATTTTACATCAGGCCTAATTTCGTGTTCAAAGGACTAATGTGAGTCGCAGGAACATCGATGCAACCAAAAAAAAAAAAAACACGGTACCAACGTTCTCTTTTCACTGCTTCAACTGTTGAGGGGTTCAGTTCATTACTTATGAAGATTATGTCCGTTGTCTTACTCCTCACTCTCTTCATCATCAGATACTCTGAACACCTTATCCACCTCAACCATTTCCTTTAAGGCTTCAATACCAATCTTGATAACTGTTAAAGTGAAAAATAGTACTCAAGCTGCATTACAACTGAAATGTTCATCGCAAGTGGATTTATCTAAGTTTGATAAAATTAGGCACAAAGGCACGGATGGCAATGTTGACATTTTTCAAGATGCCTTTCATTCTATGAGGTACTTACTAACGAGAAATATCTTGGAAATAATTTAAGACTTACGTTTGTATGTTCGCCGCAGCTCACTCCTACGTGGCTGCCGATGATCATCGTACGGATCTGACAGGTCCGTGCATTCTTCATACAAGCAAAACGCACTTTTCAAGGACTCCATGGCTTTCTCAAACTGTTTAAGGGAGTCCATTGCCACCGTTTGGGGAGTAAGAGATTTCGCTGCCATATTACGAAAAAACTGCAAATCCACCAGAAATCACTGTGATTTACACTCCTAGACAACCCTGGTAAATGGGTTTTTCACTTTCTTGTTTCGTGGTCTTTCGTGACTCTCGAGCGTGGGTTCCAACGAAGGCCGGGCTCGTTGTACAATCACGTCTAGACCGCCTAATGTGCTGGCATGATTGGGCGCGAAATTCTTGCACGACAAATTGCCATCAAATCGATCAGTAAAAATTCTATTAACAAAATGAATTTACCGTTACCAGCGGGTTTTTCCCATGAATTATCCACAAAAAAGGAATAGTACTGAATTCACAATAAAAAGGCATGTTCAAAAATTTAAACTACTGCAACAATTTCGCCGCATGACCAAATTCTTTCCCTTTCGTGTTTTGCCAGGATAAGGAAACTTGTACAACACGCAAAGTTACGTTCAAAAGTGTGTAAAAGGACGTCAATTTTTGTTGGTCTTAAATCATAACTGCGAGAACGTGAAGTTGTAAACATCACTGAGTTTTCAGTGAACTCTTCACAATGTCTCTGAGATCTCTTCTTAAAGTTCCTCGCTATGGGCTTTTTTACTTTGAATCTGACAAGACAGTGAGCGTGCTACCGTCAGGCAAGGTGAAGAAGGTAATACAGGGTGACAACACCTCCAAAGGAAGCGTTGTTGAAGTATATTACGGTAAAGACCTGTTAACAGCAGAGATCATCGCTGTCGATGGTAAGTCCTATCTTTCAATGGATTGTTTTAGTCTTCTTTACTGCCTTTGAATTCTGTTTCTTACGTTAGCCGGTTTCCACAGAGTTACCAAAGAGCACTTAACAACGTAACCGTCCATTTTAAAATCGTTTCGCTCGCATCTTCTTTATGTTTTTATACCACTAAGTAAGAATTTCTACAAACCGACTTGCTGAGAGCAGTGGTAGTTCAACTTATTTTGAAATACCTACATGCAGGTATTCAAAATTTCTCAAGTAATCGTATAAACAAATAATAGCAGTCTGCTTTTTAGCCTAAACTTGATCATAATCTGAACTAAATGTTTTATTACAGATGACAAGGGCAAGCTAAACCGCTTGTTGCTCGACTTCCTGCAAGACCCGAAGAACAAGCACCGCTTTCCGGCGTCAGACAATGAGAATTCGGAGGAAGAACTCGAGATCCCAAAGGCTCTCGGAAACGGAGACAAAAAGAAGTTGGTAAGCGTTATGCCTCTTGGTCTGAAATAGGGTGATAAGGATTGTCAGCCGTTTGACTGACCGGTTCGAAAGACGATTGTTCTGATCATAGGTGACAAAAATCATGCCGTACTATAAAAGTTTCTGTAAAATATTAATGTTGTGGTCCAGTTTTATCCTTGGTTCAAATTTTATTTTTCTTTGTTTCAAACTCATTATCACACATTACCATATCCAAAAACAAAGAAGAATAAAATTTGAACCAAGGATAAAATTGAACCACAACATAAACACCAACGGAATTGACTGAATTAGATTTTTACAGTGTGTGCGTAACAATTTAGCATGGTTTGGAAATTTGTGGTTCAAATAAAATTGCCCAATGTGTCATGGGCAATGCAGACCACCGGGATGCGCACAAACAAATTTACTTGGAGTGGGAAATTTAATCTGTTGAAGGCGACCGACGGTGATCCCGAAGCATCCAGTCGTGGACATAATGATTCTATTTTTCACCTCTTGGCGAAAATGGACTGCCAAAAGTTTTCTCTAAAACCCTGCAATTATGTCATAATTTTTTGTTGTCATTGTTGTTTTCAAAGGTTGTGGTTAGCAAGCCACCCGAAGTTCAAATCCAAACCGAGGACAAACAGTGCGGTCATACCTTGGAACGAATTGAGCCGGCCACACCAAGCAGCGGACTCAAAGACGATAGCAAGGACAAAATTGAGTCAAACGCAGAGAACTTGGACGCACTAGAAAGTGGAGGATATGATGACTTCGAGGATGACTGGGACCTGCACTCCACTGATGCGGGTGATTTACAATCGTTTGCCACCAAAAATGACATTAAAAGGCTTGAAACTCAACAAGAGGTTATATTAGCGAACCAAAATGTGATTATAGAAAATCTAAGCGGGATATCTAACCTTTTAAATGAAAAGGCGAAAAAACGGGGAATATCATTAACAGTTCATGAGCCTTACGGTCACGCAATCTCAACAAAGAAAATCAAACATCCTACCCCGATCCTAAACAGTACACTCTTGACTAGCTCAGCTGTATCTAATGATGTGGCAGATTTTGGTATGTCTGACGACCACTTCAATGAATCAGTAAGTGCGTCCAGCTTGGAAAGCGAATTGATCAAAAGCCCCTCTTCCATTAGGTCTGATTTTTCTGAAAAGGGAATTTCGGAAACGTCTCTCGGAAATTCAAACCCTAAAAACACTAAAAAAATACAACCTTGCGGTCATACCTTGGAACGAATTGAGCCGGCCACACCAAGCAGCGGACTCAAAGACGATAGCAAGGACAAAATTGAGTCAAACGCAGAGAACTTGGACGCACTAGAAAGTGGAGGATATGATGACTTCGAGGATGACTGGGACCTGCACTCCACTGATGCGGGTGATTTACAATCGTTTGCCACCAAAAATGACATTAAAAGGCTTGAAACTCAACAAGAGGTTATATTAGCGAACCAAAATGTGATTATAGAAAATCTAAGCGGGATATCTAACCTTTTAAATGAAAAGGCGAAAAAACGGGGAATATCATTAACAGTTCATGAGCCTTACGGTCACGCAATCTCAACAAAGAAAATCAAACATCCTACCCCGATCCTAAACAGTACACTCTTGACTAGCTCAGCTGTATCTAATGATGTGGCAGATTTTGGTATGTCTGACGACCACTTCAATGAATCAGTAAGTGCGTCCAGCTTGGAAAGCGAATTGATCAAAAGCCCCTCTTCCATTAGGTCTGATTTTTCTGAAAAGGGAATTTCGGAAACGTCTCTCGGAAATTCAAACCCTAAAAACACTAAAAATACAACCTTGACACCCGAAGAGTTGAAAAAGCAAGCGGAAAATAAAGCCTGTCTGAAAGAAGTGTGTGAAATGATAGGAAATTCTTATTCGAAAGCAGAATTATCAGAGTCGAGTTATGAGGGAGGGAAGAGAAAATACAAGGGGAGAGAATTTAACAAGAAGGGTCTTTCTCCGGCTAGAATGAAGAAAATCATGAAATCAGTGTCCCAAAAGCACCCAGAAGCATATGCAAGACTTAAGGATGGACCGGACCTTAGGGAAGCAATCAACATGAAATGTCGGAAAACTTCTTGCAAGGCACAGAGTAGCGCTCAATCATCATCAGGAAATGCAAATCAATCATAAAAGACTGTAGCCGGCACATTTCTTTTAGTGATCTACGTGATTTATAAACAATGTTGTTACAGCTGCTAATAATTGACAACGGGTTTGTCAGATTATTAAATAGCCCTTGTAACAATTTTGACTGAATACAGGAAATTCCTAGTTAAAATTGTTAGTGTATTTTCAGGAACAATTTCTTTACCTTGTCATGTCCAGAAAACAATAAATTCTTCAAGAACATAACTTTATTGCTGTATCTTGTTACACGAATGCTGCTATGTATTACAGCGTATTCACAGCTAAATGAGACATAAAAATATAATTGGCTGTGTTGTAGGGCCTTGCATGATATCGGTCTACCCATTTACTTTCTCTTGTGATTCATCAGGATACTATGGCGTTTTTCATCAGCTTTGGAGTTAAAAATATACCGGCAAGTACCCTTTGTACAGGCAGCTTGGCTTTTACCCTTCAAACTTGGGAGATGCTCCTTAAAATCGCGAACAATGGGCGTTTTTACATGCTGCAAAATAGAAGTATAGTGTCCATTGTGGACTGTGCTCGGCTCGGGAGTTGGCATTATTCCATCGTGTTGTTTAAGGAAGTTAAAAAACTTCACTGCTTGAATAGGTGACTTTGAACAGTGATCGCAAGCTGAACAAGTGCACTTAACAAATTCAATTTGATACGTTTTTCTTGTCAGATGCTCCATGAAAAATTTGTACTCGGCCTGGCAATTTGCGAGTTCAGGATCACTTTTTAATTTCTTTGCACTACTGTTTGCTAAGGCTTTTAGGAGTTCATGATCATTGCTTTCGTCTCCTTGTGACTTAATGCAATTGACCCGAACTGGAAAAGAATCTATTTTCCTACCATCCCAATATTTGCTGCACTTGCGGCACGCCTCATCTAGAACCTCAGCTTTCCTTTTGCGAATCTCACTCTCACTTAACCCTGCAAAATGCTCCCAAGGTGAAGGTTTCCCTTCTAAGGCTATCGGGAGAGTTACACCCGTGAGCCATTTAGAAAGAGGGGCCCAGCTGCGTTCTATGGGATTATGACGACTGTGACCTGGGGCATAGGATGAGAGGATTAAAATGTCAAGGTTCAAATCTCGCCATAGCCTACCAAAATTAATGAGATTTGGGGTTGACTTTGGCGTCCAGTCTGGTCCTCCATCACATATGATGGTGACTGCCCTTTTGTTTTCTCCAAAAACAATTGGTCGTAAAATTTCTTTTAGGTTGCACACATGCATTGCGCTTGTGCTGCTATGGAACATCGATGGATATAAAAATACATTAAGTAAACCTGATCTAGGCCACCTTATTCGTTCTCTACCCAGCGTATCTACAAATACTTTCCCCCTTAAGTTACGCCTAGAGGAAAACTCGTTAGGTGGGGCAGATGAGGAACGATGTTTTCTCTTTGAGTCAGCCTGCTGATTCCTCTTTGGCGGCGAAAGACTTCGAGACCGCCTTTTTTTTGATTTAAGTATTAAGTACCCAGCCGGAACAAGTTTAGCATTAGCATAAGGGAAATCATGATCGGGATAGTTCGGTTGATCGTTTGTCGCAAATATATTGTTAATTGCAAAATGCCTGCTAACAGCCAAAGTTCCCACATTGACCTTGTTTTTGTCGTCAGCGGAAAGGGCTATCGTCTCATCAGAAAACATTTCCGCGAGCTCTCCAACAAAATTTACTTGAGCTGATGTATAGTGAAAGTCGGGATGAATTTTGCTGGTTAGGTCATTTCTCTTTGGAGGTTTCTTAGCATATACTAAGCTTTTATAGCGTTTACACGCTTGGTGCTTCTTATTTGGCGGCACAAGAAGACGGTGTATAGTGTGAATTGAAATTTCTTTCAGAGATGGGATTTCTCTGATAACGTGCCTCCAAATATCTGAAAGAGTCACCCCATGGCTATACTGCACATCATCACGTCTTCGATCGTGGGCGGATGAAGAATGTTGCGTGATAAAATCTCTGCCTATGTCCACGATCTCCGGGTGAGCTTCCACAACAGATGGTCTTCCCACTTTCCTCTTCGTGCCTGTCGATAGAAATGCACATACATGTCTACAACGCTCAAACAAAATTACGCCGTCTTATAGAAGCAAATGAAACTGTTAATCCGCTGGACATCCTCCAAAACTTTGGATCTGCAGGCATCATATTTTTAAACACGTTTGCTTTTTTAATTTAAATGTGTTTTTTAATTTAATGTGTGTTGGTAAACACCACTTACCATTAAGGGTTACACATCCTGAATCTGGGCCCTCTTCTTCAGAACTTGATGACGAAGAAAACATCCATGCATCATCTGTTAGGTGAGGGAACTGAGTGAGCTTTGTCAAGTTTAAGATTGGTATAATTGTTGGCAATTTCAACTTTTTCTGATTTATTTGGAACAAATGTTTATTTTTCATTTTAAATCATTTCAAGTATTTTAGGTCCGATGATTCCTCGTTTTCGTATCTAGGACTGGTACACTACTGGCCTGAGCTTTCACGAATTTCACTTTTGGTCTGGCAGAATAAGTTTCGAAAAACTTTTTTTATGACAACTACACAGAGGGAAGTATTAAATTAAGAGACTGTCTATATTTCTTCTAAAACTGTATACAAAATTTTACTTTCGATCAGGGTAAGTTGAAGATTGAAAACCTTTGAATAAACCGAGGACAATAAGTGTTGCACAGCGTTGGATCAGAGAAGATCATGATTAAGAGAATTTTTGAAAGTCAAGTAGACTACTGCACGACTGATAAAAAGTAGTTGTACTTACCAAGTCCATCTTTCTCGTCATCACTTGATTCAGAAAACATCCAAGTATCGTCAGACTCCTCGTATAACATAGTGTGATGTCTCACGGTACAGTGCAGAAAACCTATCCGGTATCTGAAAATAACATTCAGGAATTAGACTAAGAGCCACTTAGCATGAAGTACGACGAAACAGAAATTAATAGCACAGATGTCGAAAATGATCAAATCAGAAAATCACCAGCAAGACTGGTAGAATTACTTACCTTTTCTATAAAGATCCAAGAAAACGTCTTAGGCTGTAAGGAACCTTCTTCAGTTGCAGTGTAATTCAACTTAAATTCGATTAATTTCTTCTCTCACGATCTCGCAAGTGGTTTCGTGCTCTTTCTTACCAAAAAAATTGATGTACAAGCTAGACGAAGCACAATGCACTGAAACATCATTCATGGGAAAATAGAGTTAAGTACTAAGTTATAACAAAAAGGTATTCAGGATGTATGCAAGCATTTTATTTCTTCATAGTACTTTTTTGTTCTTGTCTGTTTGTACAACAACCATTATGCTCCATTGTTTGCGTGTGGGAACACATGTCACGATTGCTTCAAACGCGTGACAGGCATCATGTTTTTCTCAGTCGAGTAGCAGTTCACGCAAGCTCGTAATTTTGGCGGCGGTCCATTTTAGAATGTCAAATATCACGAGTTTAACGCTGTTTTCCGAAACCTCGAGAGTATGTTGTGCAAAATTAAAAGCCGTCCAATATTAAAACTGGGCAGCCGAAACAGTTTAATACGCCGTTGTTTTGTCGCGCGCTGTCTGATCAAGATGCGTTCAAAGGTCAATTAATGTTAGGATGCGGCCGCACAGCAAATGACCGAAACGTGTTTCATCATGGTGTATTAAACTGGCACAGATAGTTGTTTTTCAAACATTACGTTAAAGAATTGGCAAGTAAATCAACGGACGTGTTGCGCTTCACCGTTAAGTTTGGTTTCCAAGAAGGTATTTAGAGTCGTAATCTGAGTCATTCTTGTTGTTGTTAAGATGTTGAAGTTGAAAATAAAAACAACAGGAGCATAAATTGTAGAAACATGCGCACACAAAGATTACGATCTGCGAGATCGAAGGTCCGTACGTTTATACTAAATCCACTCATTCATAAAAACATTGCGTGCCGATATGCCATTCTAAATTGATGTCCGACATTGCGACGCAAAACATTGCGTGCCGATATGCCATTCTAGATTGATGTCCGATTGATGTCCGATTTTATCGGAATTTTGAGACCTCAAATCGGAAATTCTTGAGTCAGACGCAAGCAGCTATCGGAATCGGAAAATGCCGATAGCGACATCGGAAACCAAAATTTCCGATATTAATTTGGAGAAGCTCCCTTATACACGGGCTTATTTTTGGAATTTTATGGCACATGGCATTTTTGATTTTAAAAAAAACATGTTTCGACAGTTCTTCTGTCATCTTCAGTTAAAATTACACAAATTACAAAGTTGTCATGTTTCCTTTTGTTGTTATATAATTAGCATTCCTTACACTTCTATAAATTTAACTTTGTACTTTGTGTAATTTTAACTGAAGATGACAGAAGAACTGTTGAAACATCATTTTGAAACTCAAAACCATTGTGTATTTTCTTACAATTATAAATTGATTTATTTTAATAATATATGATCATCATTAGCATAATGTTGTTAAGTTCAACTCATTTTCTCCATGTCTGGCTTGTTTGATTGTTCCGTTACAGAAGAATGTTGCTTTTAATGCTAGTGCCCTTTCAATTAATGATTCAGTTTATTGGGCATTGTCCTGCCAATAACCTTCCATTTCTAATACAGTACATTGTAGCTGTTTCTCTTAAAGTGCATATGAAACGAAATGTTTCATTAACTTGTTCGAAAGAGCTTTCAAAATGATGAAGAACGGCATTTATTTTATTGTGATAGCACTCTTGGTTGCCGAGTTATTCAAGATTTTGATTTATGCAAATTAGAGGACTTGTGATGCCACAAACTGGACACCATATGAAGTAAAATCACAAAATATGGAATATCTGTGCAAATACTAAGTCTACAGGGTTGAAATTTTGCAGGGTTGATGTGCTGCCAGAACTACACATTGTGTTGGTGGTGATAATGTCACCATAGCAACATACTCGTTACCAGACCTCTACCTTTCCAAAGGATAAAATCAGAGTTTCCCTCCCCAAGAAGTGTTATTTGCTCTTGATGTTCATTCAGTGGGTACGAGCGAATATGGACATTACATAGCACAAGTATAAGAAAGTCTGTTAGACTCTGGAGCAATAAATAAGGCATTTTGTTTCGTTTGGGAAGGTAGAGGTCTGGTAACAAGTATGTTGCTATGGTGACATTATAACCACTATCATAATGTGCAGTTCTGGCAGCACATCAACCCTGCAAAATTTCAACCCTGTAGACTTAGTATTCGCACAGATATTCCATATTTTGTGATTTTACTTCATTTTGTGTCCACCCTGTGACATCACAACTCCTTTAATTTGCATAAATCAAAATCTTAAATAACTTGGAAACTGGAAGAGTGCTATCACCATAAAATAAACGCCGTTCTTCATCATTTTGAAAGCTCTTTCGAACAAGCTAATGAAAAATTTCGTTTCATATGCACTTTAAAAGGTGTGTACATCTATTTTTATAAGTGTTCCTATTATTCTGGACATATTACAACTCCTTATTTCCTACATTATGTACATCTGTACCTGTGTCAGAACAGAATGATGTTGTTTTTGATCAGAATGACAGCAATACTGATCATAAATTGTACATAACATTCTGTATTGCAGGATAAAAGCAGGTATATTTTGAGATAATTTACTAATTAGTTGCTTTACCACAGTGCAGATATAATTATGTGAAAGTACAATGTATTTATTTACACCAAAAACATAGTTTTCACATGAGCATTCTGTCACTATATGTGCAGTGTCTCCAAAAAGCACCTTTAAATTCTTAAGGTCTTTGTTTTCGTCTCCCACTAGAATAACAATCAGACAGGTGGCGTAAGTTTTGTAACCATCCTCCTCTTTTCAGTATTAAGCTCAGTCTTGCTTTAGTATACTAAGTGATTTTAAGATTTGTTTTTAGATTGTGGTGTTATTGAAGATCTTATTTGTGGGCTTGTTGATGTCATTGTTAATGTACCTGTCAGGTATGTCATTAGTCATAATTAGCTTTTATTTAACATTATCCTATGTGGTTTTGGGAGGCCTTAATCAGACACTCCCAGGGTCCTAAATCACTTGCAATAAACTTTGGTCAAGAATAAATATTGCACATGCACTGCATCAAGATCTTATGGGATCCTCTAGAGGAGCCAGTGGGATCTTATGTTATCCTTTAAGAATCTCTTTTCTACATGTGTCTGTTGTCAGATCACTCTTTAAGTAGGATCTCAAATGGCATCCCGGGGGTTTCATTAAGATTTTGGGCAGGATGGCACTTACTGTTAGCAATTTTCCTAAGCGGGCAAATAATTATTGTAATTATGACTTGTTTGCATTTAACTTCATCACAAAAAATCACTTTGATGTGCTCATGGCAGGCAGGCAAAACTACTGTATTTACCCGTGTATAAATCGATCCCGTGTATAAGTCGACCCCCTATTTTGGAGCCAAAAAATAAGCTTTTTTTATTTCTGCTTCAGAATTTTCTTGAAAAACTTATCTTATATCTCTTAGAATTTTCTTTCAGCTACAATGGTTACACGAAAAAAATCACAGCAAGTTTGGACGTAAAGTTTATTGTTGCGTGTATGCGAGCGTTTAAGCATGTTTTAGCAACACGTGTATAAGCAGCCTTTTCTTCATAACTTTTTTAAAAAGCTCACAAAATCAAACATACTAATCCTTAACAAACCTTTATCGTTGTGGAGAGTTGTAAAGCAGGTTTAGAAGACAGGCTAAACGCTAAAGAAGCTCAAGAAACTTCGAAAATACCTCGATAAACAAAGTGCCTCGCTGCCTGGGAACTTGGTAACCGAGCTAGCTACTAGGTTGGTTGGGTACTGGTAACTAATAACTGTGGAAAAGCAGCGAACGTTCGAAGTTACAATAGAAATGTGGCTTTCGTCGAGCGGACTTGCCACTTTATTGGTAACAAATATCAGTTCTTTATTCCAGAATTGTGCCAGTGAGTATCTACAGCATTCAGCTTTACTTTAGGAGAAATCTTAAAGCGTTTTAACTTGAACTGCTCAAGTGGCTTGGGGAAAAGATCTCGTCACTTGTACTGTGTAAAAGTGGATGTTTGTCGACATATGAGGCAATTATTATGCTAATTTGTCCTGAACTTTTTTATCTCAGTTTTTGACCCATGTATAAGTCGAGGGCGATTTTTTGGACCGATTTTTAGGCTGTAAAAGGTCGACTTATACACGGGTAAATACGGTATGTTTACAGCCAGCGAATTTTCTAGTGCTTCATGTCCTTAACCCATTGGCGCCCGTGCTGGCCAAAACTGGCCGCGCAAGACTCCCATGCTTCAAAACATTGCAACTTTCTCAATCACACAAATAAATGCCTTAACTGTCAGTTGTGAGCATGAAATGGAATGCCCTTTAAATTTGGATATCCAATAAACGCAAGAAGCATAGTGATTTTTACTAAATATGGCCTTTTGAGTTTGGACAAGAACAAAGCTGACTGTTTTTAACGTCAAAGCGAAGCGACAAAAATGCCCCTTTTTGCCTTTATGTTTTTTAAAGAAATCATCGTCGAAAAACCAAATTTCAACCATCATAACAAAATTCAGTCCTTGTTCTAGCTTAGAAATGACTTTTTTAGTTCATATTCTTCTCCCGAGCGTAGATACAGCCTTTTGTTCCAGTGCATTTGGGCCTTACTGCTATTTTCAACATCTCGACTGCATTGCATGCTGGGAAATAGCAAGAATTTTTGACAATGCCCGTTCCTTACCCCAATTCTTTCACATATACAGTGTAAACTAAGTCTACAGCCACTCCAACCTACCGCGAAAAATTCCTGCTTGTGGTCATCTTCAGTGCTCACAAATTCCAAAATATGCGGCAGTACACCTGTAGGTCGAGAAATTCATCAATAGTCTGATAATTCATCAAAGTGTCTGACCAGCCAAATTCCCAGTTTATCGAGTAACAAGCCAAATTCGACAACAAAGTACACCACCTTGCTCAATTCTTTGAGAAAGTGGACTCTAAGCTACCGTCACCCTTAATGATGCTCATCAGGCAGCCACTAAAGATAAAAAATGGCTGTAAACTTAGCAAAAATTGCAAGCAAACCGAACTTGGGCCATTGTTGTAGCTCCACGTGTGAAAAATAGCTACATCAGAAGGACGTTTTCAGTAACCTTAGGCCTCCTGTGCCTTAGAACAGCACCACTTTTCCATGGTAGTTTCAAATAAAGAGTCGCGAATGCTATGGATCGTTCATAGGTGGAAAATCACTCAGAAAACGTAAAAACAGCTGGGCGCCAATGGGTTAATGGAACTCTTGGCAACCCCTGCTGGATTCTTTGGCTGTTGTAAATAGGATTTTGTAAGTCTCTACATAACAATATACACTCCTGTGCCATGATCTACCAGAGTTGGCACATTTCATGTGTCGTCGTCTTGATGTGAACTTAGAGGTGATGTAAGAGGTTGGATTTTGTACAATGTTGTCTTTGTTGCTTCCTATCCAGTGACGTGACTTATCCCATTCATGTTGAAGCAATCAACACATTATTAGTGATGCTGTCAGTCCAGATGTTTGATCCTAGAGCCTCTCACAGTAGTATCTTTTACCAAGTTATCATGAAAGGAAGATGGTAAGACAGCGATTTGTTGTTAGTAACAAATCAAGTATTAAAGATACAGCTAGAACTTGTAGATGGATGAAAATGCCATACTTTGTGTGAGCTGAATTCAATTCAACCCACTAAGTTCATGAAAAGTATGGTATTTAACCCAGGGCACTTTCCATTTGTATGGAAAAACCGGGAAGAATTTTCTATTAAAAGGAACAGGACGAATTTTCCTTAATAAAAACGGAAGGGGACGAGCATGTTCCTTTTGCACTGAGTCACTCTTTAAGAGACTGAGTATTAACCAAAACAGCACCAAACCACATGTTAATTCGTCAAGGAGCATGGAACTAGTGGGACCTGGCAGATGGTACAAGATTTTTCAATCATTACGGTATACCTCAGAAGGTATTCCTGTTTTTTCCGAAAAATTTCCAGCAGAAAAGTCTGTTCCATTTGATTTACTACCGGAACAACCAGGTTTTCCATGCAAAAGGATAGGGCCCCCAGTTAGTAAGTTTGGCCAATTTTATTCGCATTGCCTGAAGTTAAGGACGGTGCCTCCTAATACGAAGATATTTTTTCGCGGATTATCACTATGCTAAAATGTAGATGTTGGTAAGGGCTAACGAAAATTGAAAAGAAAATTGGGGGTAACCATGCATTTTTCAGAGATAATTAAGTCCAAAGCTGCAAAAAATAGAGACTTAGTATTTTTTCGCAAAAAAGAAAAGAAGAAATATTTCTCTGAACATTTCCTTAGAATTCCTGTTTACATATACCAAGGCAACAACAAACCACAAGCTTGGAAACACATAACAACTGGTGATATAAAAACTACTTTTTATGTGGTATTTATTGCAAAATCATTGCATTGGAAGCATTTTTGGCCCTGACTGCTCCCTTTTAGTTGAACAAAAACACAGGCTAAATATATTTTGCGAACTACGAAAAAATCACCATGTGTTGAGTAGGCTTACCACTTTCGTTTTGTGAGATAAAAAGTGGGGGTCACCATGCATTTTTTAGAGCTAAATTTGTTATTTTCTACTTTTAAGGCACTGTTTTGGGGGTTTGAGACAATTTTTGCTCTACCCCCTCCCTAGTAAGTGAAATATTTGCATGTCTTTTCCTTGGGCATGCTGGGATATCCGGTATGGCGACACATGCTGGAACAAAAAGTTTTCTTGATTCTTCAGGAATTAGAGGACATTTTTTCAATGAAGATGGCTTTGAATGCTAAGAGCAAATTCAAAGACGTTTTGAGATGTGCATTTTGCGTAAATTTCAAAGTTTTTTCCAGTATAACTTGCCCTTTTAGGCTCTGGCGAAGTGGAAGACAAACACGTACATAAGATCACGTTTTGTAGTTTTGTCAATTACTTTCGCAGTTGTTTCTTGTGGTTGTATTATCTTTCTGGAAAGAGTTTTGAAATGCATAAAAACTACGCAGTTTGAGAGCCAGTATTCATGATTTCTTGCTTCTGATTTTCGCAGTCCGTTATTCAGGCCAATTAAGTTCAAGCTTTTCATCAGTTACGAAGGTAAGACATCGTGTTATGTTATATCTTACGTTCGATGAAAACATCTTTCTTTTTATTATTGTTGAAACAGCAATAAAATAAAAGAATAAAACCGAAACGGATTTGTTGTGTATTAAACCGATATGTGTAACACATGACTTTTTTAAGCAATTCCTTTGAATCAGTTTATACAGCGATATGTTTTGATTAAGCTTAAGTCTTATATTATTTGCCACTTCACTTCAATTGCTTTTCCTGGCATGATTCACCACAATAACGCTTTCGTTTACGGGTGTTTGGTGTAGACAGCCTGTTGCCAATCCTGTAAAACTATCTGCTAAATCAAGAGCTTACAAAAAATACGATAACCATCAAAACAAACAATCTTCTGAGGAAATAGCGCGAGTAATCGCGCAAGATAAGATGGTTGCGTGGTGTGCAGAACGAATGCGCACTAGCAATAGGAGGCACCGTCCTTAATTCTTAATGGTCAGCCCAGGCAGGTATAACAGCTGAAGTTAGACTTTGGGTTAAAATTAATGCCAATAGGGTGTTTACACACATGACATTGCGGTAGCCATGTTGATCTCCCAAAACAAAAAATGGCTGCCATATTGGTGTCCCAAACTAAACCTCTGGGAATTGAACTTGGTTTTTATGCAAATACTTTCTTTTGTTTCAGTGAACCAATGTGGTTGGTAGTCACGTGAATGCAAACGCTAGATATAATTTTCACTTAGGCCAAACTAAATGTACAATCATGTTAAGTCTACCTCAGTCTGTTTATTTTCATGATCTAGTTAAGTTCAGCTGAATTAAGTTCAAAGTTTGACTCAACAGGCAAACTTAACTAATTTGGGTTGACCTAAACTGTAATTAAGTTCCACTCATCTGTACTGTACAATATTTGCCCCAGACCTAAAACTGCTAAATAACAGTTATTTTCAACCATAATTCCTCTCCCTTGGTTTCATAGTCATGCGAGTGCAGATGGTCTTGTTAAAATTCTTTTGAAGAACTTCATCAAAAGAGAAAAAACTCCACCAGAACTCACCAGAGTAGCCAATGGAGGATGGTTCTGTAAGTCATACAATCGTGTATTTGTATAAAGTACATGTACTGACTTGTGTTCACACATATATGCGGATATGTATGTTGAAAACAGAGATTTTTTCTCTGTTTTCGGAAAAGTACTCATCCACATGTAGCGTATTTGAAGCGTTTTCACCCTCTTGCTGTTTGCAGTACTTTTTAATAACCTAGCCAGGCAATGGAAGATCAGGGCTAAATATGTAGACGACCTTTCGGTTGTAGAGATTATACCTAGGTGTTCCACCAGTTTTCTGCTGTTCATTGCAAGAGATATTTGCACTTATGCTAGTGAGCATGGCATGCGCCTCAACCAAGTGAAGTGCAAGGAGATGTTTATTGATTTCTTACACTATAAGCCGCACCATCCTCCTCCTTTGAAGCTTTCTGGGTCCGAAATCGAGTGTGTCCACACATATAAGTTACTTGGTGTGTATGTTACTGATAATTTATGCTGGAGCACGCACTGTGAGTACATTGTTCAGAGAGCGTGCAAATGCCTGTAAGCATTGCGTTGTTTGAAGAAATCAGGTGTGTTGGAAGGGGAGTTAGTTCTGGTGTACTCCAGCCTGGTCCGTTCAGTGTTGGAGTATGCCTCCCCAGTTTGGGCAAATTTGCTGGAATATCTTGAGTAATTGTGTAGATAAAAGCCTTAGAGATAATCTTTCCTGGGCTTCCCTACAGTGATGCTCTTGTGCTCTGTGGTCTTCGTACTTCACGGATTGGTGTGCCGCAGCGTGCACTAAGTTTATCCAGAGAGTTCGGGACACTGGTGTCCTTGCTAACTTGCTGCCACAGCGCAATGGATACAATGTACGTTCAGGCACCATCAGAGAGGGTCCTGCCATGGCCTCTACTAACCGTCTCGACAAATTTATTACATATAGATATTCTTAGTAAAATTGTTTCATGTTAATGTATATCTGTGTTTAGTACTTTGACCACTCTTGTAATTTAGTTGTAAGCTACAAAAAGAGTAATTAAACTGATTATTATTATTATTATTATTATTATTATTATTATTATTATTATTATTATTATTATTATTATCATCCACACATATATGATAGCTTCCCTTACAGAGCATGCACAACGTACAGACTGGGACAGACTGTCCAGACTCAATTTATGTCATCATCATATTCAAAAACCTCCCTTTTTGTTGATAAGCCTGCGTATTCAAAACTCTTCACTCTAGAGATTGTTTTTCGAAAACCTCCATTTTTGGTGCTGAAAACTCCATTTATGTGTTGGACAAAAGGCAGAAAATTTAGACAAAAGGAGAAAAAAGTCTCAGTTTTCAAAAATATTTGGATATGTGTGGATGGGGCCTCAGCTTATGTTTTGTATGATTCAGCAAGAAGAGTGGCATGCTGCACTGTTTATGTTAAAGGTTAGAAGATTGGCTGGAAAACCTAGGATAAGGCTATTAAAAAGGACTGCTGTTAATACGACTGCTGTAACTTCCTCGTTTGAAAGTGAGGCCAGTGGAGATATGGTCAGTTGCTGCATTAAAAAAATGAAGAACTTGTTGCAAGTACTGATTGCAGAGAATCAGGTGAACAGAGGAAGAAAGGAAACCAGAGTGTGATTTTATTTTGCCAAAGACCCATGTGTTGCTGGATACATAATTATTGTACATTAAGCTTGTGTTCCCTTTTGTTCAACACAGGTGACACTGCTACATAAACTACAATTCAATTTTCGTTGATATTATTTAAAGCACTCCTTAAGTAATAAGCATCTCATTGTCACGATTGTCTGACAAAGTTGATGATTGATGAGTGTGTGAAAACACTGACATATTTACCCATGTAAGTCACATGAGCAGTTCTAAAGTGACTGAGACTGATTCACTTCAATTGTTACTGTATAATTTACATATTATTGATGTTCCCAATGTTGTGGCATAGAGGTTTGAAGTTTAACCTGACTGTAGATTTGTTGATATTTTTCAGCTAGTGTTTGGTCTTGGTTTGGTTCTCACAACGCTGATGATGATGAGTCATCTCTTCTGGCAAATCAGAGTTTACTGCTACTTCTTGTTCTTGTTAATCATTGTACACAAGACAAGAAGAAAATGAACCCTTACAGACATGCATTGTTTTCCTTTACAAACAGAAAAGTCAAAGGTACTGTATTATTTTGTTGTTTAATTAATTTTTTGGACCTGTTTGTATGTCTATTTTTGGCCACTTTTTATTTTTGTTCACATTTTTTATCCCAAACTTGTAGCCAATATTTTGTATTTTTAATTTGTTCATTTCATGCATATTTTAAAAACATGAAGATGCGCTATAAAAAGAAAAGCTCCACCCCCTGTTTCATTTGCATTTTAGTTTTACTGTCACCATTGTGCGATGGCATGAGCAAATTGGAATTTCAAAATTAGCACCATAAATCTAAACGTTCATACATTGGCACGGCTATTTCAGAACATACAAACCTCCACATATTCTTCCATGGTGATAAAAGTCACTGAGGAACTCGAAAACAAGAAAGACACAAAATACTACAAACTTGTTACTCAGAAGCAGCCTTTTATTGCACAAATTTTCACGGAGTTATGTATGGGTCGACGTTTGATTGACAAAAATTAATTATCTGAATGTACCTTAGGTACCGCTCCTTATATAGTGCATCTTTGTGTTTAAAAGGCACTTTTAATGATGTAGTGTCCTTTTACTACAAACAAGGATCTCAAGTTGTGCAGCAAAACACCTGCCCGTGTTGTGGCTTATTAGGACTGTTATAATACTACTGTATGTTACATGTATCTGTCCATGAGTTGTGTTTTGACTGCAAAGCTGTGACACAGATTCTTGTCAGTTTGTTAACCCTTTACTCCCCAAGAGTGACTTATAGATTTTACTCTGTCTAACGCCAGACGATTTTACTCGTCAAAGGGAGACCCCTTGGGGGTTAAAGGGTTAAAAAACTATCTCCCTTAACCCTTTACTCCCCAAGAGTGACTTATAGATTTTACTCTGTCTAACGCCAGACGATTTTACTCGTCAAAGGGAGACCCCTTGGGGGTTAAAGGGTTAAAAAACTATCTCCCTTAACCCTTTACTCCCCAAGAGTGACTTATAGATTTTACTCTGTCTAACGCCAGACGATTTTACTCGTCAAAGGGAGACCCCTTGGGGGTTAAAGGGTTAAAAAACTATCTCCCTTAACCCTTTACTCCCCAAGAGTGACTTATAGATTTTACTCTGTCTAACGCCAGACGATTTTACTCGTCAAAGGGAGACCCTTGGGGGTTAAAGGGTTAAAAAACTATCTCCCTTAACCCTTTACTCCCCAAGAGTGACTTATAGATTTTACTCTGTCTAACGCCAGACGATTTTACTCGTCAAAGGGAGACCCCTTGGGGGTTAAAGGGTTAAAAAACTATCTCCCTTAACCCTTTACTCCCCAAGAGTGACTTATAGATTTTACTCTGTCTAACGCCAGACGATTTTACTCGTCAAAGGGAGACCCCTTGGGGGTTAAAGGGTTAAAAAACTATCTCCCTTAACCCTTTACTCCCCAAGAGTGACTTATAGATTTTACTCTGTCTAACGCCAGACGATTTTACTCGTCAAAGGGAGACCCCTTGGGGGTTAAAGGGTTAAAAAACTATCTCCCTTAACCCTTTACTCCCCAAGAGTGACTTATAGATTTTACTCTGTCTAACGCCAGACGATTTTACTCGTCAAAGGGAGACCCCTTGGGGGTTAAAGGGTTAAAAAACTATCTCCCTTAACCCTTTACTCCCAAGAGTGACTTATAGATTTTACTCTGTCTAACGCCAGACGATTTTACTCGTCAAAGGGAGACCCCTTGGGGGTTAAAGGGTTAAAAAACTATCTCCCTTAACCCTTTACTCCCCAAGAGTGACTTATAGATTTTACTCTGTCTAACGCCAGACGATTTTACTCGTCAAAGGGAGACCCCTTGGGGGTTAAAGGGTTAAAAAACTATCTCCCTTAACCCTTTACTCCCCAAGAGTGACTTATACTATTTTTTGCCAGCTTTGATGTACCATTATAAATGTTAGTGTTAGATTTTGGGAGAATCTCGTCCATGATCATTGGGCTGTTGTGTGATAATAATTATTGTTAACATCAGTGGATGAGATGCTACATGTATGTCTCACTTTTGAAGTTCTGCCTGTATTTTATCAGATAACCATAAAAATTATTATTCGTATATTTTAGATGTTGGTCAGGCAGGCATGCAGAAAGAAGCACAAGACTCTACAGCATGTATAATTATTGATTTCTTTGCAATTCAGACAGTGCAGCTGAAGATGGTGATTCAGAACAGCTGGGGACCCCACCCTTTACTCTGCATATTGGCATGCTCTATACTGCAATTTGCAGGTTGGTCTGAGGATTGAAACCCAAACAATTCATGTCATGAATAGTTTCTTCCTTGAGCTGTGTAAATCAACAATATTAATTTTATTGTTTGAATTACTTTTGTTCTACATGTAAGTGTCTTTTAAAACCCTAATGTTTGTATGAGTTGTTTAAATTGTAGAGACTTACACAGAGACCAAACCACACTTCTGCTGTACCTTCTGCTTCACCGCAATCCCAATGTGGCAAGTTTTATCCTTTCTAGGACGGATGTTGATAATTTGGTATGATAATTTGTCTTTGTTTACACTCTTTTGTTCCTCTTTTAAGGCTACCATGTGAATCAAAATTCATTAAAATTGGAAAGTGTAGGTCACTAATGGAATAGTGAACTACTTTTTCTTACAAAATTAATAATGTTATCCACCATCAAGGCTTTATAGAATAACCACACCATTTACAGTATTGGGAAATAATAGTGTAGCTGATTATGTGTTACCGTTGATTGCTTTTTCTTGTCTTCACAGGTGATGCCAATTTTAAAGCTTCTTTACAATGCAGATGATCACAATGCGCACCATATCTACATGTCTCTTATTATTCTGCTTATCCTGAGCCAGGATGATAACTTCAACAAGTCAGTCCATGAACTGGTATGGTTTACATTCCTTTATATTTATTTATTTATTTGTTTGTTTATTTTTTATTTATTTATTTATTTATTTATTTATTTATTTATTTATTTATCTAAAGTATTTACTTTGTACGTTTATTGATGGCTAAAAGAATATATTCCCAAATACATAAACAGACAAAAATGTACAGTGCAATGAAACAGAAATAAAATAAAAGACCTGTTACATGTGCAGTAGTCAGTCTAAATGAATTACATACATGCTTTACTTTCTTATCTTACATATCCTTAACATTCCATGTTACGCTAAATTCTGTCTTCTGGCTTCTACTCATTTCTTTAGCCAGTTATCTTGAAAGTTCTAAGAAAGCTATCCACATTTACAGACGATCATCCTTTGCTGGTTTCTACAGTGAATATCCTCTTTGCCTGTCAGGTTATTTGTATTGTGTAACTTGGGTTGATTCATCAGGTGTTGTAAAATGAAGTTAAAATAGAGATGCAAGTAACCCTGGACAAAAAAAACTAGGTCGCTTTCCATTCAACCAAAATTTTCGAGATTTGCGGTCCGAAGTGGAACAGGCAAAGTTCCGGGAAAAGTTTTCGAAAATTTAGGAATAGTACACCCCTTTGTTGGAATTTCCAGATTTATCGAAATTTTCGTATGTCGGTTTTAGTCTCGCTACCGAGCGTGAGCTCACGTGGACAAGCGAAACAACAATACGAATGTCAATGCACGTGACCTCGAATTCTGGGACGAGGTCGGACGCGTTCATTCGACCAGCTAAAATTCCGAAAATTTGTACCGGTGATTTTTCTTCAATGGAAAGCGGCCTAGATTAGCAGCGCCAAAACTAGAGCTTTGTTTATTTTGTTTTTGTTTTTTGTTTTTTTTTAATTTGTTCTTTCCAGGTTATTCCGACCATCCCATGGTACACGGAAAGAGTCATTACAAACATCACTCTCGGGGGTCTGCTGGTGCTGGTGGTGCTTAGAACCATTCAGTACAACATGACAAAAATGAGGGTGAGTACATCCTCTGAACGCAGACTTTCAATTCAGAATCAAACGTTTGTTATTATGAGTTTTCTTGACTCCTGTTTGGCCTTGGGCCAGCCGTAATTAGTTGTTGGGGTTTGTGTAAACTAACCGTATACCCTTCCATGTAATTTAGTCATGCAATGTGAATACAAATTTCGGAGCCTCATACAACAGGTGACGCCACTATTATCAATTTCCTAGATACCGTAGTGTCCCTAGTGTTTATTGTAGGAAAATATGTTGGTCTGGATCCAGACAACTGTCCATAACACTGAGATGCTGATGTCTTAAATTTAATGGAGTGTCCTGTTTGTTGTAGTCAGCATTCCTATTAATAAACAGTTTTTTTTGTATCGGCAGAATCAGAAATGATGTACCTTTTACCCATTTCATTTTCTTTGTTTTTAGTAAATAAAATTCTTGAAACTAGCTGAAATATCCTGTGGCACTGATTGCACATCCACTGTCTGGTTTAATATTTGATTAACAAAAAAATATGTTTGTTCCAGGACAAATACCTGCACACAAACTGCCTGGCGACTTTAGCTAACATGTCTTCACATTTCCACGCTCTCCATCCATATGTCACACAGAGAATAGTAAGGTAGGAGCAGAAACCCAGTCGCTAATTAGCTCTTTCTGCGAGAATGCTTCGTGGGAAGCTTGTGTCGCCTTCTTGTGTTTCTTTTTTGGCTTGTTTTTTGTCTTCGTTTTGGTTTCCTCATTTAACACCCTTTCGTGCTTCACTGGGCGAACGGTACTTGATTTAGTTGTAACAATACTGTTTCATGGATCTTTTTTTTTTTTCTTTTTTTTTTTCAGTTTATATGCGCTGCTTTCTAAGAAGCATGCCAAAGTGATGGAGCATATAAAACAAGCTGAAAGCAATCCACAAGAGAATGCTGACGGAGCACGCCACAGCGACTATGTACGTACCTTAGTGAAACTGCAGTGTAAATCCTACACAAAACCGCTTTGTCCAACATCGAAAGTTTATTCTGTGTATAGTGTAAACCGTACTGATTTCGGCGGTTGCTAATAACACTCGTTTCACAGCTGCCTTAAAAATAGGCGGATAAAGTTGAGTTTTGGTGGACATCAAAGAAAAGTTAAACTCTGGTTCACGAGGTTTCAAAACATGTCAATTTTACCCCCTCCCCTGAGGGATTTGGGGGGGGGGGGAGGGGAGGGGGCAGTGTACTGTTGGTTTCTGTAATCATCTGAGGGTTTCCTGGGGAGTGGTCAGCCCAATTCTCATGGGTGATGGCAAAACTTCATTAAAATAAGTTTCCAAGGCAGTTGACGCTTAGAAAGAAGTTAATTGAACAAAGTACTTTATCTTTTAAAATAAAACTTCTAAATTTCACTGTGCGTGTTGTCTTTAAGCTCAGTGATGCGTGCGAATTGCACCGAATTATCGCGAGCGGTGAGTTTACAAATCTGGCTTGGAAATTAATTTGTTGAATTGTTACCGCTTCTCTGAGCGGCGTAAACGCAATTTGTTTTGGCTCTGTTGCGTAATCTTGTCAGAATTCAAAATAACTTCAACAGCGTTTCTTTGACTGACATCCACCAAAACTGAACTTTGTTTGCCTCTTTTGACGGTGGCTGGTCGGGTGTCAATAGGAACCTCTGTAAGCAGCACCGATGGATAGTTTACTCGATCTGATCTTGACGTTTTAATTCTATGTAACTCCAATACAGGGGAAAATCTCGCGCCGCGGTATCGCCAAGATAATGGTGTAGCCTTATCACGCAGTTGGGACGTGCTTGTTAGAATGATCGTGAAGCTCTGGCCAAGCGGTAAATGTTTGGTGACCAAACATCATCAAAAATTGTTTGGTGATCAAACATTTTACCGTTTGGCAACCTTGTTTGGTCTTGTTTGGTCGTGTTTGATCGCGTTTGATCGTATTTGGCCAGGCTTTAAACATCAACATGTTTGGACACCAAACAAGGTCTGATGATGTTTGGTCACCAAACATTACCCGTTTGGCCGGGGCGTTACGGAAATATTTTCAGTTGCATGTTTTGTCTCAGCTGAATTATTATGTTGTCTCAGCTGTAAAACGTTAAAACAATGTGTGTACAAACCCCCTTCCTCCTTCTGCCACTGACCCAAGCAATGTGGTTAGAAATCTAGAACAAAGAAGATGCGTGGGTAATTTTAGTCAAGGAACATGGCCAGGACACTTTGGATGAGTGTTTCTACGACTTGTTTCACTCATTTTAAAATGCATTCTCGCCTGTTTGTTTGTTGTTTTGTTTGATTTTTTGCCCTTTGTAAGTTGTTAATCAACTCCACATTAAAGGAGCAGCTATGTCACGAGGTTTTACCATGAATTTAACAAGCCACAGGAGATGTTTATACCGATGGAAACTCAAAATAATGCTCCAGTTTTGTTCGAAACTCCTCTACTAGTGCAGTTAAATATAAAATAAGGCTCCTTGGATACGGATGGTCAGGATGGAAACGGATTGCAACATGAAAAAAAGTGGGCTGCTGTTTTTCAAGTTTCAGCTTCCTGTCTAATAAGAACCATTATAAGCCGATTATACGTTGGTCTTCTTTAAAAAACAACTTTTTGTCTTTCTGTTGGAGATCTAAAACCAATTTGTGTATAAAAATTTTCTTAGTCTAAAATTAACCTGAATTTTGGTCCAAAGACCGTAAAATAACCATGACATAGCCCCTTTAAAGCAAGCTCGTCGAAATTTTTATCAGCGCAAACAATGAAGAGTGCTTAGAAGTTCTTCTTTTATTGCCAACTTCCAGCTGTGTGTTTACTACTCGTATCTTGTCCGTTTTTTTTTTATCAGCTCTCAGATTTGGCGATTCTTGAAGAAGTAATTCGAATGGTGCTGGAGATCATCAACTCTTGTGTCACCAACACGCTTCATCATAATCCCAACCTGGTGTACACGCTGCTACACAGACGAGAACTGTTTGCTCAGTTCAGAACACATCCGACGTTCCACGATATCATACAAAACATCGACACAGTAAGTCAAAATAAAGGAAGATACTGTATTTCAAAACACGATTTGACTGATTATGCAGTGGTAATTTTAGTACTGAAGCCAAGGGCCATATCCCGAAGTAACTGGACAGCTACAAGTACGCTATTCATAAAAGCGGAGGAAGAAATGTTTTATAAGAAAGATAGGGTGAACGCTGAAAGAGGGTGTCGAGGCAGAATTTCGTCACTTGTCTTCTTTTTAATCGTCCTTGTGGTTACGTGATGAAACGTCTTAAGCGGCCATTCTTGGATAACAAAGGTGTTAATTCGTTTTAAGGGATTACAGTTCACACAGCTGTGCCCGCGAGATAATTTTTTTTTTTTGAAGAATGCATACTAAAGTCCTAAACTTGAAATAGTCTGATCTTTTTGTTGTAAACAGTAGTATGGATCACTGAACATTTTTAACTAGCGACAGGGTGGAGCAGTTGATTCCGGCACCTCCGGATTACCCGCACTACAGCGCAAAAACCACAAGGTTGTGCCGCCTCTGACGACACATCTTCTGTAATAATTAATAATAATAATAATAATAATAATAATAATAATAATAATAATAATAATAATAATAATAATAATAATAATTACAAAGTTCTTAAGAACGCATTCTACATATAAATGCTCGATGTTTGTTACAACTAAAAGAAAGAGTTCTTACGAAACAGGCCCTTTTTAATACTATCAACAGAGTTACTTTGTCTGTATAGTGACATGGCCAATTAATGTTGTTTCCGCACCTGAAAAAGGCCGGGTGATCGTAACTTATTCAACTGAATCGAATATTTTCAAGCGGGTAACGAATATTTTGTTATTAATTTAGGTGTTAGCATTTTTCAGTGCTCGTCTGGAGCAGCATCCTGATCAAACACTGTCCGTAGGTGTGGTCTTAGATGTCATAAAACAAGGAACGCTTCAGTGGCCGAGAGACAGATTAAAGGTAAGCTGTTTTGGCAACTGCTACACTACACCAGTTCACCAGATCATCCCTAAGCGGACATTCTTTCATATTTCCAGCCAAGCAAATCACACATTTTTCGATTGTTTTCTAAATTAACTAACTAAACCAAACCCTTCATATGATAAACTTGTGCCTTTCGCGAATTCCATACGGACGTTTTTATTAAGAACACCCTAGCGATGTTTGCCTTAATTGTCTGTTTGTTCATGCAAATAAATTCTGGAAGGACGTCCGGGTCAGCGAAAGGCTTTTACGAAGTCATGTCAAATCGTCTCTTTTAATAAAGGGGATTAGTTTCTAAAGAAACTGAGGTGCTGCGTCGGTGGGGGAGTGAAACACGAAAATTTGGTTTATCAACGGAGTTGATAATGTAAATTGACCACCGTGCAATGATTCGATTAGCTGACGTTTCGAATCGGCACTCTTAATCCCAACGGTATCAACGAGCGCCTTTCATTCAATTAATTTATTCTTGTTTCTCACGTTGCCATGTTACCACCAATAGGGTAGCTCCATTTTCTGTATATAAACCATACATAACCCACAATTCCTTGATTCGATCCGACGAAGGGCTAACGCTCGAAACGTCAGCTAATCGAATCCCTGAACGGTGGTCAATTTACAGTATCAACTCCGTTGATAAACCAAATTTTCGTCTCTTTCAATACCTCGAAGTGAGTTTTGGGTTTACACTGCGCTATAAGCCAATGCCTGAATGAAGTGTTAAGCGTTTGGTCTGCCTTTTGTCTCTGCAGAAATTCCCTGAATTAAAATTCAAATACGTGGAGGAGGAACAGCCGGAGGAGTTCTTTATCCCGTATGTTTGGTCACTCGTTTATAAATCATCCACACTCTACTGGAACCCAGACCATATCCAGCTCTTTCACCCTGAGACGGAGGAGACTGGATCCTAGCTTAAGGCCCAGTGCTGCGTCTCTGAAGTAGTGCGCTCTTGAAGATCTTGCGAACTTAGAACAGGTTTCATCTATTGCAGTAAACCGGTTTGTCAAGTGCACCAACTGAACTGTTGCCACACAGCTGAAGAAACATGGCGGGCGGCTTATTTACGACGGTCTGTTGACATACTCGACTATAGTATCTTAGAACTTGTTAGTCTAGGGAGCTAGCCGATGGGAAAGGACAGTAATATATGGTGTAGATTTTACACATGCATAACGCTTATAGTTAACATTCCAACATCTTTGACAGACCACATTGCACTGGAGTAATTACGTACTGGGTATGTAGAGCGAAGTTTTCGAATGCCATTCATGTATTTGTAAATTGGTTTTTTGTCCCGGTACCAAACAAGCAAAACATTTTTTCATGCTATCCAGCCTTGGATGGCTATGAACAGCGGAACGTTGTGAACGGTTACCGATACTTATAGCTACAGGCTCGAACTCTTGCACTGTAAGTCAGAGAGAGAAGTCACGAAGCTAAAATTGTCAAATAAGGACGTACTTCAATGGTGTCTTTTCTTTTGGCTAAGCAGTGACGTCTTTCCAAGGTTCTCCACAATATCATTCTACACGAGTCGAGAGACAAATCCATTTAACGACCCTGCGCGTTCTTTTATTGTGAGTAGACGTTCTCGGAGCCGCTATCGCAACCAGCTATTACCAGTGATAGTAAACTGTTTGTAGTCGCAAGGGGTTATTACCAACGAAAGAAATGCTTCTCACGGCAAAAATGTGAAAAATTAACATTAAAAAAGAGAAAGATGGAAAAAATATCGCAACTATTTCTTTTTATATGGACTCTGGAAGAGTGATATTTGGCATGTGCTGCTGTCAGTTTATAACACAAGGTCTGGTATTTACGCCATTACTTTTTAAC
>JAEMWC010000222.1:872500-885000 GCA_016490735.1 Pachyseris speciosa
TTTTGCTACTTTTTGTGTTTTTCCGACAAAGTTAAATATTGTTTTGAGGTTTAGTTTGGCCGATCATTCCGTGTCATTGAAAGAAATGATTAAATATAGCTTGACATTGCCCCAATTTAGCAAAAATGCTTTTGAAAATAAAAAATTTTGTTGAGTCTGGGTGGGGATTCTGCTGAGTGTATTGAATTTCACTGAAATAAATGGCGCTTTTTTGATTGATGAGGTTCAGTATTACAAATAATATTTCAGGATTATAGAATTTGAAGCTATTGACGAGTGGCTTACGGAGAACTATTTACCAAATGGAGTATCATCACATTAAAAAAAATCTTTTCAAACTTTTGGTAATCTATTTGTCGGATAGCTAGAGTGACAGCATTCAATTCGCTAAAAAATCCGTCCTTAAAACCATTAATTGCAGGCACTGAAAGGAATCTCGGTAAACAGACAAACTTTATGATCCCTCGAAGGATGTATCCGACTGAAGAATCAAGGAATTTATTATATTTTAGTGCTAGCTGTAAAAACAAACCATGTAGGCCAGCCAGAATTACCTTAGCAGGACCAGGGGCACCCAACGACAAGTTTCGGTAGATATCTGTTTCGCCTTAGGCTTTCGGCGTCGACTAAAGAGTGCGCTCGGATTTTCGTAACAAAAACGAGTCCTAAAAGATTCGCAACGGGGAAATCATAGCCCCTGAGGTTTTCGGAAAGGTCGTATTCGCTGTTAGAAGTCAAAAACGTCAGCTAGCATTTTCGGAAAGCCGGAAAATAGTTCCCTAGAAAGTTCGTGGAAAGTTCATTTCAGCTAAATTTTTCTCAAAGGAAGATTGTGTTCCCTAACATTTTCGGGCAATTTAAATTTCAGCTAAGAAATCCGAATAGATCAAATTCTTCTAGCTAACAAAAACTTCACTTTAAACAGACTTCAAACAACATAAGGTACTTGAAAATGCTTTTTCTACAGGTTTTGGCTGATTGGGTTCGTTGGGTGCGCCTGCAGGACGACTTCTACAGACGTCCCGACAAAGAGATCTTCTCTCTGAGATAGATTCTTCCACATGAGGCATTTATGCTCGAGATCAGTTTGCAAGACTTAAACCATTTCATGGCGAGTTTTCTTAACTGAACAAGATAACAAGAGGGGATGATCGCCGGTGTCAAAATGGTTTTCCATTAGTTAAGATTTAAGTAGCCATTGTTGTCCTTATCAATATTTAAATAACTAAAAACCCAAATATCGGGGCTTCGAGCAAGGCGGGAACTTTATTGTGAAGTAATCGAAAACCGCTAAAGGTAAAGCATATTAGGTCAGTAATTTTCAACTAATTGTTCATCAAATTTCCATGGAAGTGATCATAAATGACTCTCTTAGAAGCTTTAGCGGTGACTTTAATTCACTATCAATCCGAATAGAGGGTATGCAACCAGTCTCCAGGGATTCGTATGAGAAAACTTTTGTTCACGGTACACCAAGAAGGCGGTGATGACGTAACGTGCATACGCCCTATAAAGCCTGCAGAGAACTTCCTCCTAATGTTAAATTTTGAATTGTGAAAAATTTCTTCACTGGACATCATCATCATCACAAGGAAGATACTTCAGACTCAAAGAAATTGAACTAGCACAGAAGCACCGAAACATCTGCGAACTCGATGCTTGACTGTGAAGAGCTGCAAGGAAATTCAAAGGAAGGGTGGAGCATCAGACCCCAGCGAGTGCATCGCACAGTCCACGTGGCTCGTTGCACTGTAGCATGGTCCTGGACATGTCCCTCCAATAATCAGTTCTTGTGTTTGCAAACTCTCATGTTCCTCGGTGCTCACTGCACGTAATTTTGTCGGTACTTATGTCCCTGTAACAGTTCCCCTCGTTTTCGCGCACAAATAACCATGGCAATGACAACGTGTTCATATGCCATGCACTGTGTGGCACGTTTCCTTGCCAATAACTCTGCACAACAACGTAAAATGACCACATTCAAGGTGCTTTCCTTTCATGAGAGATCCTACGTGTGGAGTTCCGAGGTTTAAATGCACAAGTTCAAACTGAGATCGAAATAATCTCGAGGTAGTCAGCGTGCACTTGCATTTCAATGAAAGTTTCCATTGTTTTTATCTAAGAGAGCGTCACCCTTCATTTTTCATGCATAGTTTAGTTTAGTTTAGTTTATTTTCATTTAGAATAGTGTTTAACTTAAAAATTATGTCCACATGAATCAGCTAACTGCCGTAAAGATAAATTACTGAATTAAAATAATGAGAGTAATAATAATAATAATAATAATAATAATAGATAATTACCATTTTAGATTCTAGATGTCCTTAAGTGTTTATCCATTATTTTTCCTTCGGAGAAATATTTATAGTGCTAATTTTTGTATATATTTTAAATTATAAATTTACAACTTTGTACTAAGTTTTCACTATAGTTAACGGGCTACGCTCAAGCGCCCCGTCATACTATTTTACTATTAACTGTATATAGCATACAAAAGTTGTAACTGCTGCATTATAATAATAGTAATAATAATAATAAAATAATAATAACCAACTGCGATGATGATGGTGATGGTGAATAGATGACCAGCTCTTCACTTATAGTAGCTTTTAAATTAAGCAGGCGATAAAGATCAATGCTCTAGTGGAAACGTAGTCCGTAAGTCCTAACAGTGGTTGCATTTGGAAGTCAGGTGTATCGCCTGTATCGTAAGCTGTTAGGGAGAGTTTTCCCAGACGTTCAGTTAGTACCGTTCATCGGCGCTTAAAAAACTCAGCGACAAATATAATCAGGATCAAGGCCTCCCCACTTTCGCTCTTTCTTGGCTTGTAGTTTTAACAAGATGCAGCGAAGAAGCGCATAGCCGCACGGCGCTGTTTGTTCCTGAAGGTCATACAGCCTTTATAATTATTACGTTTTTTTTTAGCTCTTGTCGCTATCTAAACCCCCTAAAACAGGATATTTAAAGATGTGACTTTCTTCTTTCCAAGCCGTGAAGAGTTGCTATTTAACTCAGTAACTGTCATTGAAAACATGACTGTCTTGTTCATTTTAAAATCAAACACGTGCTGAGATCCTCTTGTGTAATAAAAAGCTTCAACTAATTTGCCTGAATCGTAAACATTTTTATTTGCCCGATTTAACTGCTCAAAATAGATTGACAACGCATGTGCTGACTCATTGAAGGCCAATATAAGGACGGATCGACAGATGAAAAGCCTGCTTTTGTTAAAACAAAAACAGATTCATAACAAAGTCGGGCGCTGCTTTCGACTTCCTGTTTATAACGAAGGGAAGTTAAAAAAAAACCATTCTTTTGGTCTTATTTGCGCGACTATCAAATTAGCTCTAACATGTTCTTATAAGGTTGCTTCACTCTTTCTGCTCGTGTTCCTTAAACATTTTTCAGCTGGGCTTCTTGTGGAAATGTAAATATAACAGCCGAGCTACGAGTTCAGTCTAGCGACCATTTCCTACATCCCACCAGGGGTACACCCACGGGATAAAATGCGAAAATGTACGGAATTTAGGACCATGAATTAACTTTGTTCGCTAGGATTGTCTACATTTGTTTGACCTCTCTCAAAATGTGTTGCAGCTGCTAAAAGGAGATGCTAAATATTAGTTGAATTTAGTCAAACACGCGAGGCACTGCCAATCAACCTTCATGAATCATGTGGCGCAAGGGCGAGCATTCTAGGATTTCATCCACGCAAACTCCAAAGTTGGAATCATTGTATAAACCCGCGCACCACAGGAGAGTGCTGTTCAATAGCTTTGATAAATGGTGTACTCAAGGTTTTAAAGTATCCGGCACACACTCCTAATCACCTTTCCTGACCGTGTGAAATATAATCGTAAAAAGTCTCAGAGAAACATCCATGTTTGCGGGAGTTGACCCTAAGGAGCAGAAGTGCGAAATGGCTTCCAACAAACAGCACGTACAGCCAAACATACAGAACAACTCGAGAAACGATTTCCAAAGTTTGTAGTATCTTTGGCGAGCATTTCGTGCCCAGTAAAAGAACAGGTTTTTCTTTTCACAGAGAGGAACAGAACGGAGCGAGCCGTAGCACGGTTTAACTATCCGGAAAAATATATATGGCCAAACAGACCACCAGAGATAAATTCCTTTAAATGGGTATCGAGGCCCACATATTCAGTTGAGTATCAACTTTACTAGACAGGGGAAAACCAATGTACTGAAATTCTCGGTCATTTAAGAATATTTGCCAAAAGCAAAAATGTTTTCTTCAAACATTTTTACAGCTCACTGATCTGCAGCCATTTTATCGTTTTGAACTCAATTTCAATTTTTTTTTTATTCGGTGGAAACCTGTAATCATGAACTGACAAAGCTCTGGGAAAGGATAACTTAAAAACTTCATAAAATACTTAGAATGGAAAAATATCCTGAGCGAAGTGGTTAATTTGTTAGCTCGACAAGGGCCAATGTAGCGTTTGAAGGACAAAACCAGGCCGAAAATGGATGTGCTCTGTAGCAATATCGCACAGGAACTAGCGGATTTTAGGCATACCAATCTGTCTTCATAGAATATATCAAGCTAAGATATCCGTTTGTTCATTCCCAGACAGACACCGCGTTGCACGGAAAAATAAATACATGCAATTATTGTCGCTATTCGCTGGTCCCACGCAATGCTAGAATAATTACAATACCAACATAAACACCCGTTATGGGCAGACACGCTTATCCTTCGCTCCAATATAGCCACGCAATACCGCCATTTACCATCCATTTCAACGCTGAAATCTTTTAAATAAATTTGTTTCACCGACGCTTTGTAGTGGTGTTTTCCTTTGTCTTTCGCTGAGGCGTGCACAGACGGAAAGTGAAATTGCCATTTCCTTTTCCCCGGCGAGACTCAGCTGTGTCAATTTAAATATGAATGGCTCCCTCTATTGTCTGAAAAGTAAAGTTCGAAATGAATGGCAAATCGGGAGTGTTTATCATGAGCTTACATTGGCCTTTTTTCCGACTCCTTGCATGTTTTTTCCCGCCTACAGGTGAATTGTCCTTTTTACTTGTCACTCGAGAAAATAGACTTCACCTTCAGTACTGGGAATTGACTACCCGCGTGTATTTTATACTGTAAATATAAAAAAAAAAAGAATATGAGTGGGCAGAAGCTAGACAGTATACAATTAAAGTAGAATCCGACCTTGAAACGAGACTTTCCGTTTCAAATTATAAAACGAAAGGCCAACATGAGTGACTTACAGAGGCACTTCAAAAACTGCTTTATTTCCTCCATTATTCTTCAAGAAAAAGAAAAAGAAGAGCTTTCTTTCCTGGTGATTCAAATAATTTCTAGTAGAACAAAATTTTTGCTTGGCTTAATCATGTATTTCTTTGTCTGATGAGATTCGGAAGCCAAACTGATTTCTGCGCGACGTTTTCGACCAAGTTTGCGCATGACGAGTGAGGTCACGGTTCAAAATAAACCCGTTTGCACACGTGAATACGCGCTGTTGTCTGAAGTTTAAAGTTCAAAGTAAGGTAGCTATGTCCCCGGCTACGTCACCCAATGAGAACGTTTATTTTAAGTCTCGAAAAACCTTTGCAGAGGATTATTCAACTTAAAATGAAGGGGAAAATGCCACGGAGGATGAAAGGATAAACATGGAGAGCAAACTACAAAGCGTGTAACACGATCTAAAACTGGCCATTATGTAAAATGTCTCGGTCGTATTGAAATTTGGGAGCATAATTTCCGCTTTCTCGGAGTTTTTCGTTTTTCCTACCTGACAATCAGGAGCTTATAAACCTTATATTAACACTCGTACCATGAGATTTCTGTCATTTCAACCTTATATTGTATATTGCTGACTCAAGAATGACGTCTTCACCAAATAAGTATCTGAATTATCGCATCAATCCTTTCCAACTGTCTCTTCAGGGTTGTGCGAATATATTTGCTGCTACCAACAAAACCTCAAGCCATTTAAAAATTATATTTGTTATGTCTTGTGGTACGCAAATGTTTTCATACACGAAACACTCGTCTATTAAGTTCACACAAATTGGGAATATAGTATTTCAGGGAATTGTTTTTTAAACATTTTCTCATAGCTAAGAAAAAGCCTTTAGCCAAAGTCGACCCTAACAACGATTATTAATCTTTCTTGCAAACCAAACACCTGTTCTTTTCTGTTTCAATATCTAAGGATCTAATTTTTGTGATGTCTGAAAATTATTCCCCCCACAAGGACGACATGTAATTTGCATGCATCCCCGACATCTCTTAACAACAATTCACAAAAACAGAAAAGTTGTTTAAATTGTCAATAGAAAATGCCAGTCTACATCATCAGTAAATTCCGTGTTTTCTTGCACGCTGAGCTACCAAGTCAGACATGTCTGAAAATTATTCAGAGCGCAAACTGTTTATATTTGCATGTTAGATGGCTCGCTCATACTTGCTGATTTGATCAATCTTTCATTATTACTTTTTTAAAAAAATCCCATTTTTGAATTTTATTGGTGTTTGTACCAAAAAAGGTCGACAGCGTTGTACCATAAAAAGCACGTGCACTTACAAACGCCAGTTGAACTTGCCTGGGCTTTTATTGTCACCAAATCACCAGTGGAGACTCAATATCACAGCTGAAGATGAGAAAGATTTTTCAAATAGGCAGACAGTTGTCCAACGCAACGCAGCTTGGTAGCACTCGCATTTTGGCCTTTAGTCCAAATAAAATTGCCTGACGAACACACAGTGACAGCTGAGGGCGTTGTGCGTGGACGGGTGAAAGTCTTTTATTCCATAAATGGTTGACAGTGGTCCTGTAGCGCATGATGATTTATCGGCCGTAATGTACACAAAAGGGTTTCAAACAGATACGTCTAAGCTAGTCTTGGGCATTAATCACTTTCATAAGCATACTGTCTGAAAGGGCTCTGGACACTTCAATTAACCCATCGCTGGCTTAGAGCTTCATATTGTTCACTCGAAACATAAACGCCAAAAGGCTATTCTTTCATTCGGAACGAAACGTCGACTCAAATGTCTGGAAAGACCTAAAGGAGGCAGGTCAGTCTGACACCAGTGTAATTTCAGTTGGAATATAAACTCAACACCACATACCGGATGCCCAAATAATTCAGAGCTCATGCAAACCGCAATCAAGAGACCCATCATTGAAAATATAATATATTCATTTCAGTGTATTTTTCACTCGTGTAACAACATTATACAACAATAAAGCTGTACAAACGATTGTTTTCTCCTACGGAGAGAAATCTATATGACTTTGGTTTTTCCAAATTTCGAATGTTCTCGGACTAGGTCCGCTCTTTCGGTTCTTAAATTATATTTTCGTCCAGTCGATATTCTATATACAATATACATAATATAATCTATGTCGGTATCATACTTGTGTGACTATAACTCTGTGAAATGCATGGCTGGACGCAATCGACCGATCGAAGAGAAAGGCCAATTTGAACAAATCATCTTTTATACCGGATCTAAGAAACTCTCACGCAGGCTCGGGCATCACCGCGAAACAAAGAGATGGATTTCAATCCAACACGGGCATGATGTTACCAGAGGTCTGCAGTACTTCTTTGACGATGTAGTTGTACCCCAGCCTTTCTTAAAACTTATTCTGACCGAGTCGGGGTGATAGCATCTGACTCCAGCGCTGTCTACAGCCCGGCATACTTGAGAACACAACTTGTAATCATAAACCTTCAGTGAAAAGCCGGGTGGAACTTTATGCACCACAATATTATGTCTCACTTTTCCGCCGGGACTGTTTTCATTTGAGTAAGTCAGTGTAGGGCCATTTGCAAATAAAGAATAATTGCTTCGATTATAAATCCATATTCCGTCGCCTTCTCGAGTGACCTGAAGCCCGTAGCCTATCTGCGATCGCACTCGCTTAGTCCCCTCCGACACATCGCTACGCCTGTTTAGATCTGCCAAACAAAATCCACTGGGCTCAGGTAGCGACTCGAACACGTTGATAACGTCTGCTGTTCCTTCGTACGAAGGTCCAATTCTTTCGTTATGCTCCCAATATGCGATTGAGCACCAATGTTTGGGCCATTCCTTTCCAGCGGCGAAATGATAATCTGCTCCTGAAATGGCGAAGAAAATAAACTTAACTCGGCCAGACACAAGATCGTACCGCTCTTAAGCCTGCAACTCTTCGTTTAGATAAATAATTGAGCGAATATATGGAATGGAGTTTCGGACTTAACACATAATATAGTCTGGTAATAAAGGAATTGGTGACCGGCCGAATGAAACAGTTGAAATCTAACACAACAATACACGGCAAAAGGTCACAGAAAGGTATTTCAATTCTTTTACCTGAGGTTTGCGAAGAAGGCTGCGTGAAAGAACTTCTGCTATCCAGTTGGCAAGATGTCGACTGGGTTAGGTTGCTTATAAACCCTACAAAGTGAAAAGAAAAATTTGTGAGTAAAGCAGACGGATGGTGTCTGGAAGACGCAAAGACACGTAACTCCGTCAACAGCAGAATTTTCCATCAATGTAAAATACCTGAGCTTTCGTCGTTTTCGGCTTCTAAGGCGCTGGGCAGTGCTGTATAAATCCCACCGACTGGACCTGCAAAGAATCAAGCAAAATAAGTTCAGAAATAGAACGAAACGAGAGGCCGTCTCGTATGCAAATAAGATGCAAAAGATATTAAAAGCTACCCTCGTACACAAACACTGGCACAATAGTCGCTTTGCAGAGCAAGATTTCTAAATTTACGACGTAGGATTTACCTGTGCTCATAACAGCGCTGTAATGGTGAGGATTAATGCACACTTTCTTGTCGAGGCCACTACATGACGAGCAAGAAGGGATATGCTTGAGTTCGCTCGAGCTTCGAATCTGCGGCAGGCGAAATATTCGGAACAAAACAAGTTGTGGTTCGACCGCCACTCGCTTGCCCAGTCTCTCGGGAGTATGGAAGAAAATACACGGCGTTTCGCAGCCACCTTGAGTCTCCAATGCCTTTATCAGAGCACAGAACTCCTTCTCTTTTAACCGTTTCAGGATCGAATGAGTCACTCCTTTGAGTTCAGCAATTTCGTCGGGCGAAAAATCCTTGCGGCCCGTAAGAACCGAGTATTTCTCGAGTAGGGACAGTTTGCTTACAAATCTGAACAACTTGAACATATAACATTTGTTCCTAGCGATCACATCCAGCCGATCGGAGAGATGTACGTGGTCTTGAAAGCGAAGGAAGAAGCGAAGGTTCTTGATCACGTCGCAAATCCAACCGTCTAGACAGCATGTAAGGAGCTGGCACATTCACATCAACTAATTCCTCTCCCAACCATAGCACACACAACGGTAGCCGAGTGCCGACTACCAGCAATAGAAACACAACTTGATTGGCTAATTTGTATCACGTGCCTGTCTAGACAGATTGGCGCGTCTATAGTTGTCTGATGGGGGTGTTACGTAAATAACAATTTCAATAAGCTTACCTTTATGCTGATTGGTTAGGATTATGATCAAGGCGGAAATCGCTCTTGACTCCCCCCAAAGATCGAATTCACAATAAACTCAATCCACTTTGTTTGTTCCAAAGATGTCTGGTTTCTTTGTGGATTTGAGGTATTTTGTATTAACCATGTGGTGCCGTGTTAAAAGAGTTCTGTGGAGGGCACAGATGTTTGGAATTTATTCATAATTCGATCATTCGCTGTCGCACAAATAATTCCTGTTACGGCTCCATTCAAAAACGTTCTAAAAAGAGTCAAGTCGTATCTGTATGTTCCCAAATTAAAATCCATTACAAGTTGTAATTGAGGTATTCATCATCACACGGGTAATTTACGCAGATATTCAAATAACGTAACCAGATTATTGAATATCGGTTCATTTGATTTGTAAATTGTATTCATGAATACATGCCACCCAAGGTCATCTTTAATCTTGTTTTGGTAGTCTGAACTGATTCCGTTGAAATCTTAGTACAGCAAGTCTTGTCTTATTTTTTAAAAATTTTTATTCGGGTATTTAGTCAATTAAATTACAGAAACCACTAAGACACTGATTCATTGAGTGGAGATAAGCCGTGACCAAAAGTCAATAGATTTATTTTTCCACATTCTCGTGTATTTCGTTCAAACTTTTCCCTTGTCTTGTTGTAGGAGACAGAATGGGCGTGAAAAGCTCGATAAAGACCAAGGATCCCAGTTTACACACCACTCCTCCCATCCGCCTTGTCTTCTTCCTGATTTGTCAGCATCATGTCGTGTCATGTTACGCATCACGTTTATGCGAGACATCTGACCTACAGAACGTCTTCCTCTTCTTTACGTTCAGCGAAGTATCATGTGTATTAATGTGATGGAGGAGCCGGCATATTCGGGATGGGAGAGAGTGCCATCATTCGGTGTGTTGTCACAATTTTGGTACTTTTTGGAATACGCGCGTGACGTTCCGATGCGCGCGCGCGCGTGTAATACAAAAATAAAATCGGCAAGCCACATGGTCTATTGACAAGACCAAAGAGTTACTGGATTTTCAGTCGGGCGCTAGATCAGAAATATACTCAAAGTCGTAACACAAAGATAGTTATTATTTTGTACTTTGTTTGCAACATGCAGTTGTTTCCTTGTGTTATTATATAACTTAGCCACAGTGCAGACAGCTTCGCGAGGAGACATTTCTGCCTTTGAAAACACAAGTGACCAAAGCGTAGTAAATGTAAGACTTGGCACTGAGATAAGATCGCAGCAAAGCAAAAAATTTTCCTATTAAAAAGCTTTTGCCTAAAAAAGCTTTCGAGACATACTTTCCCGTGTTTTCAGATCTGAACTTTCAAATGAAAGTAACTGTTTCCTTCTGGGATCTATTCTGCTTATGAATGAACGACCGCTGATTAAGGGAATAAACTTACGGTACTTTAATTCCGTACGTGCTCTTTTGCGAACGATGAGAGTCGTGCCGGCCCCCGTTCGGATTGCCTCGAGGCCCTCGGCAGAAGCACTAATTTCATAAGAGCTGGATATCACAAAGCTCTGTTGTCTGGGTGATAAGGTCTGTTGTTTCTGTTGTTTGCGTATTAGAACGGATTTCATTTGAGTGTCGAAAGTAATTCTGGTTTTACTTTGGTTTTGCATTTCTTCGCTCTGTGATTGGCCAAGAAAACTCGCGCCACTTTCTCAACCAATGAGAAGCAAAACCAAAACCAATCGCGACTTGCACACGCGTATTTTCCCGCCCTTTGCGCCGGCTATATGTAATTGCTTCGTATTCTGATTGGTTCATTGCACTACTTACTTCTGTTGTGATTGGTCAGAATAATTTCTTTGGTTTTGGCTTTACGACACTCAATTGAAAAGCGCTCTATTTTCTCCTCTGAGTTTCAGTTTTGTGAGCTTGTTGGCTGGGGTAGTGTCGGCCATATCCGTGACGTCGCACTGGACTTTTGGCTTCTTTGGGCTCGTCACGCGTTCCTTCCCCACGAACGTATGCTGAACTGAACTGCCACCTCCGTTCGCTGGCGGTTAGCCTTTGTTTTGAAGAAACCAATAACGAACTGCGTAAGAATGGAAATCGACACCCGATTCACGTGCATCGTCTGATAAAATAATCCCGGGGTCGAAGTCCTACTTTCAGAAAATTGGAAAACGAACTATGATTGGTTAATCGCCACGAACGGAAGTGACAGTTCAGTTCAGCAGACGTTCGTGGGGCCTGGGGAAGGAACTCGTGACGAGCCCAAAGAACGTCCGCGAAGGAGGCTACACTGGACTCAGTGGGGCCAGATTTAGAATCTAGCCCCAGACTATTTTCTAGTTTACGCTCCGGTCTCAGATCAGCTCCGCCAAGAGTATTTTATTTTTCATTAACGTGTAGTGGTTTGGAAAAATCTCATTCCACGTATATATTAATTCATCATTTCCAAAAATGGAACATATTTAGGAAGAACTCGGAACTTCCCTTTATTTATTTATTTATTTATTTATTTATTTATTTATTTATTTATTTATTTATTTATTTATTACTCGAACCTTCGCTGTTTACCATGAGCTTCCGTTTACTTACCCGACTGACCGTCCATTGCGAGATTAGCTTTCTAGAGGCAGTTACGTCAATTAAAGATTAAAGATTAAAGATTACTGGGACTTTCTTTTTTCAGTCGAGTTACATAAATACTTAGTTACTTGCAATCTATTCTCAAGGCTCTCTTCAACATACATATCCTTGGCAGAATCGGACTTCCATCTGCCATGTATTTTAAGTAGTCTTTCGGGAACCGAATTACTACTATTACGCACTACAGATGTAATACCACAGGATCTTAAACTATGAAAACCGTAATCATTAGGGTTATAACCCAGCTTACTTTAGCAATCTCTAAGAATTTCCCAACACCTAGTATAAGAAATCTTACCACTTCTCAGGCTATAACTTGAATTACTAGGATGAAAGGTTAGAGGCCTAAATAAAGGAAGAGTACTATCGCTATCAATACCAGAAAGGTTCAAATACCTTCTT
>JAEMWC010000222.1:887500-897500 GCA_016490735.1 Pachyseris speciosa
TCCTCAACTATAGCCCAAAAATCGTCTAAGAAAACAGCTATGCAGGTACCCTGTATTCTCCAATGTTTCTCTAAAGGCTTAAGAAGCTTTGTGAAAATATAGGGAGCTGTAGACAAACCAAAGGGAAGAACGGTGAAAACGTAAAATGCTTCGTTATCTGAATCTGGAGAACGCCAGCAAAAGCCCAGAAACATTTGGTGATCTTGCGAAATTTCGAGATGATGGTAGCCACTTTTCAAATCAAAAGAAAACATGTACAAATCCTTGGAGAAATGAGCCATAGCAATTTTCCAATCCTTGTATTTAACTCTTTGTTTAATAAGCGACCTGTTAACGTGGCGTAAATCGAGAATTAACCTCCTTTTACCACACGGCTGAATAGATACTGACAAGGGGTTAACAACAAAAGGCTGCCTAAAGGCCCTACAAACTCGACCTGAATTAACAAGCTCGAGAACGGCTTGGTCTACGAATTCAGCGTGAAGTCGAGCTGACCTATTATTTTTTAACCTTACGGCCAAAGAAAGGCTGGCAAAAGGTAATTTGTACCCCTTTTCAATGGTTGTCAAAATGAAATTTGGAGCACCAGTAGATCTCCAAAACCCTAGATTTTTCCTCAAATTACCTTAACGGTTAAATACTGACCGCTTTCAAACTCATATTTCGGCACAATTTCTTCTACCTTAGCTAAGTCATCTTCATTGATTTGACTGATACTGAGTGGCAAGGCTTCCTGCCGGCTTGTTGTAGGAGAGTCCAGCGTAGGTATTATAGCTGGGGGACTGATAGCTTCCTGGCCAGAACATGGATCTACAGTCTCTAGCCCAGTGTCCAAGGTTTCCACACTTGTAGCAACGTGAGTAGTCACAAGAAGCGTCTCTACGGCCTTAATCCAAGAAATAAAAGAAATCGTAGTAAGTAGAGGGGGGTGGGGGGGGGGGGGGGGGGAGAGTGAGAAAGCCCCACGACTGAATGGATATAAACTGTGTAGTAGGAACCGCAAACGTGAATGACATGCAGTAAATGGCAGAGAGTGTAAGTACTAGAAACTGACCAATAACAGCACAGCAGATGCAAGAAAGGGTGCGGCAGGTGTTGAAGCGAAACAAGCGCGACTAATTACTTCGAATACCAGCGGAAAATACATTTTCAGGGTAATGGGCTCCTGGCATTTTTTCAGCGTAAAGAAAATAACAATAATAACAACAACAACAACAACAACAACAACAATAATAATAATAATAATAATAATAATAATAGTTCTTGTTCCCAAGAACAGGAACTGAGAACGAATTATGTCAAGTTCAACATCGACAAGTCAGTGGATTCCCCACTTTGCAGATTGTGTGGCGAGAAGGGTGAAACAATAGACCACATTATTAGTGAATGTAGCAAACTGGCAGAGAAAGAGTGCAAGAGAAGGCACGACAATATTGCCAGATTGGTGCACTGGAAACTCTGTTGTAAGTATGATATAGACAGAAGTGAGAAATGGTATTCATGAACACCAACAAGAAAGGGTTGTGGAAAACGAAAGTTATAAGATCTTGTGGGACCATATCATCGCAGCCAGAAAACCAGACTTTGTTGTTGTAGAAAAGGAAAATAACAAGGCAATCATTGTGGATATTGCGGCACCGTGGGGTGCATGAGAAGGAAGGAGAAAAAGTCGAGAAATATCAGGAGCTAAAGAGAGAAATTAAGAATTTATGGGGATGAGACACGTAGAAGTGGTACCGATAGTTGTTGGCGCACTTGGAGGAGTAAGCAAAAGGTTAGATTGATGGCTTGCGAAGCTAGGGATTGTTATCAAGACAGGACTCTTGCAAAAAATAGCCTTGCTAGGAACAGGAAGGATTCTGAGAAAGGTTCTAGAAAACTAAACAAGAAGGACTGACCCAAACAAATTTCTATAGATTTCTATAAACAAATTTTTATAGAATTTTGAGCTTTTATTTTTAATTATATCTATTTCCTCTTCTTTTATGTAAGATTAAGTTACTTGTAATTTTCCTTATAGTGTTTTGATGAATTAATTAGATTTTTTGTAACATCAGGTTGATTGTAAATAGGATTTTAATTGAGGTTTTGTAATAAAGATTCTTTTATTATGGTAATAATAATAATAATAATAATAATAATAACAACAACAATAATAATAATAATGATTGACTTGAGTGACTGACGCTCTAGGTGCATGGTTTGCGCCCAGCTGATGCACAAAAAGAACACCAGCAAAGACTGTGATTAAAGAGACAATAATAATAATAATAATAATAATAATAATAATAATAATATATAATAATAAGTAAGTGAGAGCCAGCAACCAGTTCGCAATGCCAGTGCTAACCTGTCTGATGTGGACTCAACACTGGCCAATCACACAACTGCGGGTTATCGAGAGGCTAGAAAGATCGTCTGTGAAAACGGTGGGAAGCGTCTCCTCAGCTCGACAGCGGTGATGTATTTGGCAAGAGAGAAAGGCGGGCGTGGCTTGAACTCGGTTGAGCGTGAATACAAGTGGATCAAGATCAAGGCGGCAATGAAGCTTTGTTAGAACATGGATCCCTCTATGAGGGCAGTGCAACAGTTCGAAGAGAGGGCGGTAGAGAAGGGACACACGTCGCTGATGAAGGAAGGGTACAAGTTTGCCGAGGAACTGGGCACGAGCTTGTCTCTGGAGTACCCTCAACCATCGTGCCGGACTGTGAGCGATCCTGAGATGGAGATCAAAGGGCCAAAAGTGAAAGAACACCTTAAAAAAGGCAGATATGGAGAAGCTGAAAGAGAAGATCAATGAGGAGAAGTGGCACGGACAGTTCCTGCAGGCTAGATGGCAAGACTGTGAGCTAAGTCAGAGCGGATGCTTTGCCTGGCTGCGCGATTGGACATGCGCTCCTACCCATACCATCGCTGGCGTAATGGAGCTTTACGAGCAGCTCACGCCCACTAAGGTGTACACAGTCCACAAAACAGGTACAACACAGGGCGACGTCACGTGTAGACTGTTTGGGAAATCTCCTGAGACTCTTGCGCATGTGCTAGCGGGGTGCGCTGCTTTGGCCCAGTCTAAATACCTAGAGAGACACAACGCAGCACTGAAAGTTCTCTTCTTCGAGATGGCGAGGGAACTGGGGCTAATTGATTCAGTCCTCCCTGCTACTCGTGTGCAGTGCCCAAACCAGTCTCAGTCACCTGAGGCACTAGCGTTTTGGGATGTCCCAGTTTATGCGGAACACACCATCGTCAAGGCTGACAGAGTGGACGCTCGATTTGTGGACCACAAGAATAAGAAGGTGTGGGCTGTAGAGATGTCCTGTCCGTGGATGGAGCATCGGGAAAAGAAGTCCGAGGAGAAGACGGTCAAGTACGGGCCTCTGCGATTCGAGCTGAAGAAGCAGTACCCAGGCTATGACGTAGAACAATGCAACATCATCATTGACGTGCTAGGGGGATGGTCAAGGGATCTAGACCTGACAATGAGGAAGCTCTTTGGCAGCAGGGGCTATGACGTATTGAGAAGGATGCAGAAGGCTACCATCTCGACTTCTCTCAACATAGTGAGAACTTTCAAAGCCATTGTCTCTTGACTTTCCATAAGGGAATGGTAGACGTGCTCAGTACATTTTTAGTATCAGATAACTTTAGATTGTTTATTAGATTTTTATCTTTTATTGTATATTTTTTAAATCAGTAGTTTTCTTTTAATAGTTCCTTCAGACTGCATAGGTTACGCTGTGCGCCCTATCTTTTACCATTTTAACATCCATACGTTTGTCAACTGCCATAATAATAATAATAATAATAATAATAATAATAATAATAATAATAATAATATATTATTATTATTATTGTTATTATTATTATTATAAAGAGTACTTGTTTATACTCCTCAACAAAGATCTGGAGATAGAAATAGCCCGTATGTGGCAGATGAGAACAGTGGTAATCCCTGTTGTCGTAGGTGCCCTTGGAGTTATTAGGAAAGACACTGAAAAACAGCTGCGCGAAATCCCAGGCAACAATAACCCACATGAAATCCAGAAAACAGCACTTCTGGGAACAGCACACATTCTGAGAAAGGTCTTCTCAATCAAGTAAATTGAACAAACACTCCTCTAGTGCCTTAGAACCATGGTTTGGTTCTGGCCCTAGAAGGTAAATGTGGACAAATAATAAAGTGAAATAAAATATAGTAATAATAATAATGATAACAACAACAACAACAACAACAACAACAACTTTATTTCAGTGTCAATCGTCTAGCTAGCCTATAAATCGGGGACACTATCGAACTTTATTTAACCACAGGGGTCCTTTTCACTAAAGAGTGCTCTCCCAAGGAGCCGTGCCCTTTACAATAAGTTACATTTAAAATAGTTAAACCAATATCATTACCATCATAACTTTATCTAATTATTAAAATACAAGAGACAAACAATTCGATATAAAAGCCTACCTAGCTAACCAACAAAAACAACTTTATTGTACATGAAAAAGTTTACAAGTAATAAAGTAAACTAAAAAGGAAAAAGGAAATATTGAAATTAGTCCCGCAAGTAAACAAAACTGTTAGTTCAATAACTTGTACATTACACCTATTTAAGATCGAATGCTATATTTGAGATTAATTATTATTTATTAATTCATTGCCGAGGTTTGCGGATAACACAAACCGAGAACTTGACAGTTGCCGCTATTATGTGAAAATCGAATTAAATAATTGTTTTGCAATGCATATACTTGAGCGTTTGTGATCGTCAAAGACAAGAGCGCTTACAAATACTAAACATCCTATATCAACTTATTACAACGCGTTAACGTGAGACAACTAGTGAGGGGGTTTAAATTAAAGTTCTCTGAAATGGCTGAAAATGCATTTAAAATTAACATGGTGTGTGACACTTATATACTTTCAGCAACAAAACAGCAGTGTTTTAAAATAATAATAATAATAATAATAATAATAATAATCGGTTTATTCAATATTATCAGTTCTAGCAATACAAGTATTGAAAACCAACTGACTTACAAGCAAGGTTCAAAATAAATATTTACAAACAAAGGTATCCTAATAAATTAAAACCCAAGTAATGTACACTATTTATTGGCTAAAAAGCATAGATGGAATAAAGCTACGTTTGAAACGCTCTTTACGCACTGCCGGGAGTGTAAAATTAGAAGAGTTGCGCAGAGAAGTAGCAGAGTCATTAGCATCACGGCGCCGGGGAGGGAGCAGGGGTATAACACGTCGATTAGCAAGACTAGTTAACTTGGAAAAACTTTAAGAGCACAAGGACTCACGACGCAAAAGAAGACTTGGTAAATTTAGTGCTTCTAAAGCTGACGCATAGGAGTAGTGAGGAAGGATAATCCTAAGGGCTCTTTTTTGAACAGACTCCAACCTATCACTAAGACATAAAGGAAGGGAGAAGTGCCAAACAATACACCAAGAATAATCAGTTTTCGATAAAACGTTAAATAGAAAAGTAACTTCGATTTTTTTTAGTATTACTTGCTTTTTTACTGCTGCCTGGTGCCTGACTGGTGCCCGACTGGTGCCTGACTGGTGCCTGACTGTACCTCAGCTTGATAACTGTAGTTAACGTGCATTATAGAGCAGTGTGCAGTGAAGCGTACGATCGTGAAACTCATCAGGATTTGAAAAATAAAGGTCATCGCTTACTAGTTGAACAACTGATTTCCGCTGTGCTGAGAGAAAGCAAAATAAATAAGTGTCTTATGGATGCAACAGAACGATACTAGTGGACTTGAACGGAGACGAAAATTGCTTGCAACTAGTAAATTGGTTCTGCAAATCACGGCGGTCTAATGAGAAAATAAGCGACATATGAACCCTTTCTTGTCTATTTTTCTTTCTAGTGAGCCGTGAGGAACTCTCTCTGTAACTTCAGAACAAAACTGTCTCCTTTGAGGTCCACAATACGGGGTAACGACGTCAAATAGCGTGCATATGGAAATAACGTCATTATCTCTGGAAATTCCCCTACTTGGAACTCCCTTTGCGTCTTGGATCTCTCCACTCTGTAAACCGTCCAAAACACTTCAATGGTCCAAACTGATGAAATTTTTTTGGTAACAAACTAGATCTTTTCTAAATGACGCAAACCAAAACCCGAATTAGAAAAAAAATGAGACCGTCAGAACCCTGTTACCATGGAAACATCAAGTCACAAGAACAATCAAATGTCAAACCAATTTGTTGCGAGATACGTTTTAGAAAAAGTCGAGAAGTTTGGTTCTTTTTCCTTATACATGAAAAAAGCATGGGCTCCTGAAAAAAGTCATAAATATTCAAATTTAGCGCGCGACCACTTCGTAGATAGTGGATCCCGTCCCCACAACTCACCCCAGACTAAACATTGTAACTACCTCTTGTTAATTCAGTACACGTCCTGCATGAGAGTGGAATGATGATGTTGATGATGATAATGATCGGATGACCATTATTATTATTATAATTATTATTATTATTATTAAGGGGGGAGTTAACGTGAATTGGAGCGGAATTTTGAATACGTTAAAGAAGGGATTGAAATGTTGAAAAAATGTTTTGAAACACCAACAGACAGTTGACACCCCACAAGGGCACTGCAGGTTGCTTGGCAACAGTTTGGTGTCCGTCTACTAATTTTATAACTTCAAATTCCAATGTTAAACCTTTATTAAATCTTCAATACATCCTATTTCCCTCAATTTAAGCAATCCTTTGAGAATAATTAGGTTTCCCAAATATACTTAAAAATCACCAAAACATTCACTCAAAATATGGTCTCCGCCGTACCTCTGAGCCAGTAATCTCCAACACCACGAGAAATCCAACTAAGCTTTTGGAATTGCAGAGAGGGACTGAAGAAAGATAACAAAAGGTGGACGTGATTGGAGTAGTAATAAGTGGGTCGATCGAATACCACCACCGCGCGGCACCCCTCCTCGCTTCGCTCGTCGGGGTGCTGCGCTCTGGTCGTTTTCGATCGACCCACCTATTACTACTCTGAAGGGAAGGCAACAACCAAGACAGCAGGAAACAACACTCAAACCAAAGAAACAAACCAAGAATAAAAAACAACCAAGCACCGGGGGTCACCCTATTAGAGAGGGGGGTATGGGGTAGGATTGATGGAAGGCAAGCGGCCGGTGCCTGCGCCTCGCAGAAAGCGGCCATCAGTGCCGGCCCCTCGAAAAAATTTTCCCAGAAATATATCCCCACCATGGCAGCCGCGCCGCAGCAAGACATTTTGGCGGAGTTTGATCCCCTTTTCCCTCCTGCGAGACCAGACCCCCAAACAAATAATCAAACAATGCTTGCAACATTGTTTGGCGATCCTGTGCTTGAAGGGGTGAAAACCCAAAGTGGCCGTCGGTTCACCCGATGGCGGGTTAGCAATAATCTTAACAGAGACCAGACAGAAACCTTCATTAACAGGATTGGGGCGGTGGCCAACACATCCTTTTACGTTCGGTATTCGTATTCCTATTGGCTGAGGAACATTCACGATGGCTCTTTGTTGTTGTATTACAAAAATCGAAGAGAGGATTCACGCTGGGTCAACCGACGCGCCAACGCGGAAGCCTGGCTGCGAGAAAAAGAGGAAGAGCGGCTATCTCAAGATCAACTCGAAAGACCAAATACACAGTGGGTTTACGAGACCCCTTCAGACGTCTTCGTGAAGATCATAAACATCCGTCAACCGTTGTTGGGAACAGGTCCTTTTGCCGGATTGGTTGCGCGATCTGGCACGAGGGCGCCACGGCCCATTGGTGTGTCTGGATATATATCAAGACAACCTCTGTCTCTGGAGATGCCTCGCCGTCCATCAAGGGGCCAGACCCGACCGAAGCATCAAAAGGGCCCGCGAGTTGGCGAAGAGTTTTTACACGCTTGAAACCATCCCACGTGACTGTCCAAAAACCTCTCTTGACGAGCTTGACAAAGTTGAACAACATTTCAATCATGAAAAACCCTTTTCCGATTGGTTAGGGATTCGGGTTTATGAGCCTGAAAAACAAGGCGAAGAAATAGTTTGGGTGCTTCATCGAAACCCCAACCCAAAACTCAGAAACATTCTCACAATTGGTGTGTATGAAGGGCACGTGTTTGTTGTAAAGAAAATTGAGCGTTTGGGCCAAAACTACGTTTGTCCACACTGGCAAACAAGAGCCACGAAAGCATGTCATCTGCAACGTCTCATCGCAACCTGTTCTCTAGGAGAAACCGTGGTGGAATGCCCCACCAAAAAATCGAAAAACCACAAACCGAGTTTGAGAAGGCCTTCTTCCCCAAATCGAACGCCTCCGCTCAAGGGATCCGCTGGGTGGAACAACAAGCCCGCCAACGAGTAATTCACATTCATCACGCCCAATGTGGGCACGGGGAAGAGCCGTGGATTTTGGGGCGCCCAGTGGACGGGTTCCACCTTGAGAGCAAAACAGTGTACCAATACCAAGGGTGTTACTGGCACGGCTGCCAACGATGTTACCCCGACCGCGACACCAAAATCGCTCACGACGGGAAAACCCGCGAAGATCTGCACCAAGCAATACTCCAATGGATACAAAAACTTCGAGCAGCGGAGTTCCGTGTAGTCGAAGCGCGGTCGTGTCAAGTCAGGCGCTGCCCACGGTTTTCACAAGAACCTATCCTCATGCGATCATCTTCGATTTCGAAGCATATGGGGACAAAACCAAGAGGAAGGACCCAACACTGAAACTTCACATTCAAAACGTTCACAAACCAATCTGTTTCTCAATCGGGGACACGCTCGAGCGTGAACCAACACACATCTGCGACAGAGATGCCAAAGAGCTGATTCGCAAGTTTGTGGAGGAGATTGAACGACGGGGAAAAAGAATTCGGGAGGAAGTCAGAAGGGTTTTCATGCCAGACATTTTCAACTTGCTGCCCAAAGACCAACGAGCCAAAATCGTTGGGTGGTGTGACGAAGTGCCTGTGCTTGGTTTCAACTCTGGCCGCTACGACTTGAATCTTGTGAAAGAGCATTTGGCGAATTACCTTGCTGAAACGACGAAAAAAGTGAGAGTGGCCTAAGATGCGAACAAATTAATGTTTCTGGTTTTGCCAAAGTTCAGCTTCCTCACATAATCAACTATTTGGGACCAGGAACCAGCTACGAAAAGTTGGTGAAGGCTTACGGCTGTGAGGCCGTGAAGTCGTGGTTTCCATATGAGTGGTTTGACAGCCCAGACAAGCTCGATTATCCAGGTTTGCCACATCATCCCGAGTGGTATTCAAGTTTGAAAGGAGAGTGGGTGTTGAAGCCAGTGGAATGGAAAGGGTGCGTCCGTTTGTTCAAAGAAAAGGTAATGAGGACCTTTGCAGACTGGCTGCGCTATTACAACAATCAGGATGTCGCGCCCGGCCTCGAAGCATTGGACAAAATGCGAGCCTTCTACACCGAAAGGGGAATTGACATTCTGAAAGACGCTGTCAGCATCCCAGGAGTCAGCCTGCACTATTTGATGCGGGAAGCAGTTGAGCGGGGAGCGGAGCTGTGGAGCCCTTGTAAAGAGGCTTATGAAATGCTGAAAGGAGCTGTGGTCGGGGGTCCGAGTCTCGTGTTCACCCGCCACCACGAAGTAGGGGTTACAAAAATAAGGTCGCACAAAGTTGACAAACCAAAACCTTGTGGGAAAATTTTGGGCTACGACGCCAACGCATTGTATTTGTCAACGATGATGCAGGACATACCCTGTGGGAAGGGACACATGATTCACGTCCCCGAAGAGCAGCGGGAAAGAGCGGCCCCCAGGTTGAAGCAAAGTTTGCAGGAAGGGAAGTGGTTTGGGTTTGCAGAAGTTGATTTGAAAGTTCCCGAGGCGTTGGTCCCCAAGTTCGAGGAGATGTGCCCCTTCTTCGTCAACAAACAGGTGCCACAGGAAGCTGTGCCAGATTACATGTTGGAGTATCTGGAGCGCACCGGCAGAACCCGCGGGGATGGGAGAAAGTTGGTGGGGGCCT
>JAEMWC010000222.1:902500-910000 GCA_016490735.1 Pachyseris speciosa
CTCAAATGGAAAACAAATTATGTCCTTGAGTCTGAAAAATGCTCTCTTTAACAATTTTCTCAAATTATAGGTCATCTTTGTGCTCCAGACACGTCATGTATGACATAATCACAACGACTCATACCCTGTTCACACCAACATGTTAAACAAGTTTAAAGTGAATATTATGAAAGGTGTTCGTTATCGTGGTTTCAAATGATAGCTGAGTTAATCTTTTGTCTCACGATTGAATCACAAAGATGTGGATCGCGACGTTTCGACCGCTATACTGCTGGTCTTCATCAGGCGATGGTGTCGACTGGCTGCGTGTGAGTATATATAGGAAGCACCGTGGCTGGTGGTGATTGGTGCGTTTCGATCCTCGCTTAAGCTGTTGTTGATTGGAGGATTTCGATCCTTGTCGATCAGACTAGAAACTGTTCCCTTAGCGGTCCGCTTTGGTACTGATCGGCTGCTGTGTTGTTTGATCGTGGGCATCCACGCTACAGGAATTTCAATATCCACTGTCCTTGGTAATGTTGTTAGGGTGAAGTCTTATGTGAATAGCCTCTTTAACCCTACGGGTGTACCAATGTGGGTCTCGGTCAATAAATTTAACTTCGTCCCAGAGCGGATAATGTCCGGTCGCGTTGCTATGTTCTGAAACGGCGGAGGATTCGGTTCGAGCAAGCCATATGTCTCTATCGTGTTCCTTAATCCGTTCATGCATAGATCTTCCCGTCTCTCCAATATAAACCTTACCACATTCGCAGGGAATCTTGTAGACTACTCCGTCTTGTTTTACTGGATCGACAATGTCTTTAGGTCGCATTAGGTGTGATCTAAGAGTTGTGTCAGATCTGAAAACAGTCCGTATGCCTTGTTGTTGTAGGCAACGGCGAAGAGCCTCCGATGTGCCTTTAATTTGACGTATGGCCGAACCACAGTAGATTTAATTTCGGGTTCAGGTTCTTTAGTGGTTGTTCGTCCCTTGGTTTTCGTAAGATTTTTTTACAAACGAAAACGGATAACCGTTGGAAACAAGGACCGATGAGAGGTGTTTCTTTTCATGGGAGATAACTGATGGTTTTGTTATGAGGTGTTTAGATCGATCGCACAGGCACTTGACAATACCGCGTTTTACAGATTGCGGGTGGTGTTAATCTAAACAAGGTTAAAAATTAGTTACTCATATCGTGCACACCCAACAATTTAACCTAGTAAAACTTGCTTGATTAAAATATGGTTGCAAGGTGGTTTGCAATTTTTCTTCTCAAAATGATTGCGAAGCGGAATCGGCAAATTGCAAAAAACCTAAACCTGAGCATCTCTAACTCTGACCTGAGTTAGTTTAGTTTGTGTGAATGGAGTATTAATCATAATCACAACATGTTAGCATAGCACAATTCCGACCAAATTGCAGCTTTCCGTTATGATTGCCCGCTTTCAAATTCATGGAAGAAAAATCTGGAATAAATTATAGCACTTCGCTAACTAGTGAAATGTCAGAAGTAAACATGGACCCAAAAAAATAACAATTTTTTAGATACACATGTATAGAGGATTGAAAAGGTTTACCAAAGACGAACATTAAAAACTGCAGGATAAATGTATAGATTTGCTTTGCAAGGCTGAAAAACCTGGAAGACTTAATTTCTTCATTTCGTCCAGAGAAAGTATCGTGGGTCCCAAATAAATCCAAGAATATTGATCACTTGAACGGAGCCGACCTAGCTTGGATTGTGTCTTCCAATGTTCCTGCCGACTGGGGCGTTTGGCTAAAGACTGATCAGGAGGGAAATAGCCACAATATCACAGATGACAAGCACATAACCAGGTCTAATACATCTGTACCAGTTAAAGAACTTGTTCTTCAGATAAGAAATGCGACCGAACAGGATGCTGGAATATACACTTGTCGGGCGCAGTTTGGTGGAGTAGTTAAAGAGGTAACCTTGAGGTTGACAGTCACAGGTAACAAAGATGATAACGTACAAAACTGATTCTATATGAAGAAATTTCTCGTGAGCCATCAACTCATTTGTTTTAATTTTGCCCTGACGGATTGATTGACTAACTGACTGACTTGTCTGGGATTCCCTTATACGGTGGATTCTACGGGTGACTGGCTCCACCTGAAAGGGATACCATTTGCAAGTGTAGGAAAACGAAGGAAAATTTCCCATTTTATTTTAACAGGTATTTTTAAAGCTTTTTCAAAACATCTCGAACAATCTCACCTTACGGTTAATGATATGAAAGGCGCACCGTTTTTCTATGGAGGTACAGATTGAAAGAGTCTCTCAGTATGAAAGAGTCTCAAAAAAAAAAAAAAAAAACATTGATACTTCAATCGATGTTTTTCCTCTACAGGAAATTTTCACTGAATCTTTAATCAATGTTTCCTCAACAGGAACTTTCCTCAACAGGATGCTTCACAGAATAATCTTTGGGTCGAAGAACCTAAAACTGACGAAGAAAATACAGAAAGGATCTAACGTAACCACTGCGATCGACACAGCTAAAAATATACAGTGTACAATGTAAAAGGGCTCATATATAAAGGCAGACAATAACGTACCTTTGTGAGGCTATGAGGCCGTGGAGTACTTAAAAAATCAAACGATTCACGAGACTAATAAAATAACAATAAAAAACGAAGAAAATCGTGATCTAAAATACTTATATGTCACTTCGGATGGCACACGGTCTTTCCTTTTACACGCTACGGTTCTTGGGAAACTAATCATTCGTTGCTTCATGTAAGCTACAAACATTTCAACTGTATTATAGCAGAGAACGTCACGTTCAGCATCAATAAGAGAAGCTTTTAGAATCAAGGAAATAGCTAAACCAGAGCAACACGTACCCCTGCTTGCCTTCCAATACGCTCAGCAAATTGTTTACGCTTAAAGAAATAACACACACATCTGCACATCCCTCTCTTATCGTGAAACACAAATCACCCCCACCCCCTCCTCCTTCCCTCCCCCCCTCCCCCCTTTTTACGCTTGCAACGTAAGCTGCCTTTTTAACTTGGAAAATAATATTATTTTCTAAGTTGTAGTGATGGAACGATTTCACTCCTTCACTCCTTCACTCCTTCACTCCTTCACTCCTTCACTCCTTCACTCCTTCACTCCTTCACTCCTTCACTCCTTCACTCCTTCACTCCTTGACTTCCTCCTTCACTCCTTTATCCCCCCCCCCTCCCCCCTCACAGCTGCGCCAAGGAATCTCGGTTTGCACTTACTAGTAATTATAAGTTGTTGTTTGCCGTGTGCTAAAGCCCTAGGCCTCAGCCTGAAGGAAATAATCAGTGACTTAATCAGTAATTAACTTCGTTGGTGAATTTTATTCTACCTTTTACAAATTACTCGTCAGATATCGTCGGTTTGCTGAACGAAGTTGCAGCAGTGCACGATTTACAATCATCCAGCGTGACAGTGGAAATAAAACGACTACTAAATGAATCACAGACGTGTTTTGCGTAAAAACAACAACAACAACAACAACAACAACAACAAAAATAAAAACCTGATCAAATATTTAGATTGTTGGATCTTAAGCTGTTGACTCTATCAACAAATAACTGCCAACCAATTTCCCTTTATCATTTAAGTTGATAAGTTCCTAGGTCTTTAATTTCCCGTCGATGCAGCCCAACAGTTTCTTAGAAACTAATATCTGTCTTCATTCTTTGAAATGGATGCAGAGTCATATCAGACATACTCTTTTAATAGCGCAAAGCAGCACAGGTGTGAAAACGTCTGAGAAAAACCTAAAATTACCATTTTAGTATATTTCAAAGACGTTTGAACATGAGAATTGGCCACTCGCGTACTATCTTCAATTCCGAGCTTCACCATCATTTCTCTTTATAGCAGTGATGAGATTTGGTACTGTGTATATATATGTACATTTCAACTGTGTGCGTCTTGCTGAAGATTATAGCACGTCACGTTCAGCATCAATAAGGGAAGCTTTTACAATCAAGGAAATAGCTAAACTAGAGCAAATAAAACAGTCATGTACCCTTGCACGTGCTTTCCAAAACGTTCAGCAAATTGTTTACGCTCAAAGAAATAGCACACGCATCTGCACATCCCACAGCGCTGATGAGCAAGTTTTAGTAAAGCTTGGCAGATGGTATAAATTCGATCTTTTACAAAGTAGATTCAGTCAGAGATTGTCGGTTTACTGAACAAGAAGAAGCTCTTCAAGATGTTTTATTTAGCTGGAAAGATATTCCTAGTTTTGAGTTTTATCTCTTTTCTGGTGTCCGCCAGAAACTTTGCAGAGTCCAGAGACGTAATTCAAGGTCTCGACTTAGAGAGGTACAACGAGAAACATGTCAAAGGCTGTTATTACTACAACAATACGCTGGGCATCTGCTTCGATATTTAACAGCATTCAATGAGGCTTCTGAAGAGTACTACTGGAGAAAACATTTTCGTTGACCAAGATCTCTATCCGGACTCTTTCTTCTACCAACTACTGGCCGCGCCAGAAATTCCGGACATTTGAGCCTGCACAGTACAGCGGATGTCTTTCGAAAACAATATGACGGTAATGGCTATTAAGATCTTCTAATTGCAATTTTTCTTTCAATTGCTCCCATCGTGTAAAATAGCCAGACACTGTAGAAGAAAAATATATTTTTCAGCCACAAGCTTTTTTCTGTAGAGTACTGGTATTAACCGCTGTCCGCTGTGCTCAAGACGGGCTCACATTCGACTGCCGAAACAGCGGTAAATCAACTCGGCGTATGCTCGGCTTATGCCCATTAAAAAACTACTGACCAAAATAATCTCTACATAGAAAGAAAGGAGAAGAAACAAGCTTTTCAAAGATGGCTTTGAAAGCACATTTGGTCCATGTTTCGCCGAGATATGGCGTTTTGAATTCGACATATTTTAAGGAATTTATCGAAGAAACAACATGGAAATTTCCCTGTTTCTAGTTTTGTGGGATTTTCAAACGGAGAAAATATACATGAAAGTGAATCTACGAGGACTCTACGAGCGAAGGCAAGTAAGTTGAATGTGTGTTTTCACAACATCCACTTGCACATTTTTTCCATCAAGCTTATTTCGCCAGTAATCGCAGTTAATAAACAAACGGTTTTCCCGATTTCGATAAATGTCACAGGATTCCTTACAAATATTTCGGCGGCTACCGGTGGAAGAAAAACGTGAAAAATATACATGAAAGTCGTTTATTTTATGATAATTTTTACATATTTAGCCCTATAATATAACAACCTATTATGGTTCAGTTGCACATTTTTTCTTTCTTTGCGTCTTGAAGAGATATTTGCTATTTTCCTCGAATGCCCATACAAATCACTATACGTTTCGGCGCCCGATCAGTCTTCAAGTTGCCGCGCGTAACCGCGCGTGGGGTCTCGTGTCCTAAATTTCTGGCGCGATCAGGCATTTCTCGGGTATGAAGACTCAGTACCGTTTCAGATTAAACTGTCAAAAGATCTTTCTATAACCTTTACATGAACTGAGCGTGTGAATATCGGTTTCAACGTTTTCCTTTCAAATTGAAAAGATGCTGTACTTAGGACCAGCTGGAAGGGCTGTTGGCTGTTTTTTAATGCATGTATCTGTCCTCGGTTTCCTCACGAATTGTCGTGCGTCACATTTATTATTTTGCTAATAGCCCTGGATCTACGAGGAACTCTTTTCAAGTAGTTCTTAAAGGGACTATGTCAGCTGGGGCACATGCGCAGTAGGTACCGGCTGGCACTAATTTGCATACAGCTCATCACAACAGTCTCGCTCGCCCGGACGCCAGCCACTGGTTCCTACGTGCCGCCAACACTTTCACACAACGCGGAGAATTTACGTGCCTGTTTTTACGAAATCATGTGGTGAGTCTAGCCTGTTTATTCGCGTTGACTTTGTTGTCTGACGTGGATACTGCTGTCATGTTTCTCTTCGGATCGATTGCGGCAAACACTTTTGATGACAGTGACTTACTTTGTTTCCCTTTAGTTTTTAGACCGATCCTTGCATCTGCAAGAATACTTGTTCTCGAAAAACTACCTCAAAAACCAATGGTTTCCCCTGTAAAACTGCAAAGTGCATTGCACCAATTTATGTACTTGTGGCACGAAGAAATTAAAGTCTTGTCAAAACAAACCGCTAAGCTTGAATGTCTTATCAAATGCAAAGCATCGAAGAAGATGTCCCTCGAACTTGGAATCGGTGGAATAACCGCACTTTAATTTCGCTGATACCCAAGAAGAATAAATTAAACAATCCAGACAAATCCTCTGATTTCCATGTTCCCAAACTTTGCGTCTGACGGCGTTGCTGTCGGAAATTCTCTTTCGTCCGCTGCCAGCACGACGACCGCCGCTAGTAGACATCACAATTCCACGAAAATAATTCTTCCAAAGCCAAATCTCAAAAAGATATTGCTACAAAAGCCGTCTGTATTTCCTTAAGACTGATTGTGAGCAAAAACATCCTCAATTTTTCTCAAGATTAACGCGATTCAAACAGATGAAATCGGCTACTTGGAACTTTCGACAGCATTTGAAAAAGTTGGGCTAACGTTTTCAAAAGTTTACTGACCAACTCGCGCATGCGCGTTGCATGATATAGTCCCTTTAATAGATAACTGTTAATGATCACGTTCGCAAGCAAATTTTACAGTTTTTATAATGAACACGAGTAACACAAGTGCCCATGGAATTTTTAGTAACAATTATTAAAAAAGACAGCTTAACATGTTCCGTTAATTCATGTTTTTTTTCTCTTCTAAGTGTTAACAGGATGATGGTCTATATTCCAAAGGACGTTCCAAGACATCGCGAGGAGCTCCTGGGCTATATAGCGCTGATGAAAGCTTCCCCCTGAACAACGACAAACCGAAGAACTTGAATCCACAAAAGCTCACTACGAAGAGGCCATGACTGAGAAATCCAGAAATTCAGCTGCTTGAGCTACTTCAAGAGGCGCTCATGGACAACAGTACCCAGCTGGAAATCCTGAAGCCATTTTACACCTTAAGCCTCCACCTGCTAAGCTCATCGAACGTACAGGCCCCAGCCGAGCTTAAAGCTGAGCTTGGCTTGCACGATCATCACAGGCAGAAGCGGTGCTTGGACTTGAGAAACGATCCATACGGGAACAACTGCCTAGGCATGTGTGGTTCAAGGTGCTGGTGTTGGAAACGTGTTTGTGGTAACTGCTGCTGGCATCAAGGATGTTATGAGCACGACCTGTGTTGTGGTGCTAAAGGTTATTTTCATGAATACTACTCTAGCCCGTTTAAGCATCGTTTTACCTGTCGTGGTTACGGCGCTTACCCTCAATGCTTGTACTGAGCTATTTCGTATGGTCAGTGATTTTCGATATAGTCACAGTTTAGAATACTTGTCATGAATCAGATTTTACTTAAGCTCTTAAAATCGAAGATATCGGCTCAGTGAAATTGAGAATTAGCAATAACACCAGGTTTGCTCATTAGCTTTAGTGCCAATGCCCAAATTGTGTAATAATT
>JAEMWC010000222.1:915000-925000 GCA_016490735.1 Pachyseris speciosa
ATTTGTGTACCGGAGGAAATTTCGGGCAAGGGTATCACTTGATTATCATGAATTCATCGTTTTCGTAAAGCTTCATTTTGAAAATGATTTCCGTCCACTGAAAATGACATAAACTTGGAAAATAATACTATTTTACTATTTTTAAGTTGTAGTGATGGAACGATTTCACTCGATCACTCCTTCGCTCCTTCGCTTTTTCGCTCCTACGCTCCTCCGCTCCTTCACTCCTTCACTCCTGTCCACTTCACGGCTAAACTTGGCTCACCACGACCAAACTAAACTGATCAGGACACGACTGATCATAACACGATCATTATGCAGCAAAACTCGGATTGCTGCATCGTATGAAGGTACACTGATTGATAAATTACGAGAATTGAAAAACGAACAAACGCTGCAGAAAGGCAAGCTTGTGAAAAAGCAGCAACGGCGCGTTAATTAACAAAAACGAGGGAAAACTGACATCGGACCTGGCATAAGGACACAGAAACTACGATATATTTACGAAAACAAGAAGAAAATTTACAAAAATGGGCGCACCAAACATGCAAAAGACAATTCAAACAATGTCAACGCCCTTCAGTATGATATTTGTTTTACTTTTGTAACTATATCGTATGAACAAAAACTAACTTTAACTTTGTGGAGAGAAAGTATTAATACGCTTGCAGTCAATCGGAATATAGAAAAGGTGAATCGAAAGGTGAATATCGTTGAAAACTCTGGGTGAAAATAATGTTGCTGGCTACGTACACTGATTGGATCACTGCTGGGTTTGTTTGAAGGCACCCGTGTGACCATTGAAGCAGCTCACTTAAGTTTCTTTTTTTTTTTTTTTATAGCTGTTCGCTTTTCATTGTTTGTTATTGCCAGTTTTCAGAGATAAGGTTTTCGAGTTCCTTCGCATCCCCCACCTAAAACCTTCCTTTGTTATAATCACCTTGTAGAGTACCTGAAGGAAAAAAAAAAACTTGGAAGAGAATGATGTCAGGGTACTGAATCAAACTGCATTAATGCTAATGTCAGAGTACAATGAAAGTTATTGACGGTCAGTATTACATCCAACAAATAACTGTGTGGGAGCATTGGTTTCGTAACATTACAATAAGAGTTCCCTTCAGGTTACCAGAAAAATCGGGATTTCAATTTCTGGCCTATACACAGAGAATTAATTCGTTCAAATTTAATAGCTTGAACGAAACAAATTAGAAAAACAGCACCTTTCTAACTTGCAATATTTGTTCAGTTTAGTTTTGTGGTGATATTGCTGGAAGAAAAAGGGAGGCCGGGAAGTTCACTGAGGAAATAATATCGATTCTGAACTGGCACTGTTTTGGAGCAGGAGTAACCGGACTTGATCATGACTTTAAGAAACGAAAAGAAAAGATGGTCGAAAAATAATTCAGTTGCCTAAAATGCCATGAATTCGCTGGGAGTTTAAAAGCTTGTCGATCTACACCCGCTCGTTTGAGCATTGAAGCAGCTCATATAAGGGCAGCTAAGCCTTTCATTTGCCACTTCTACATGTCCCACAATACACTTTGTTTGTCTCCCAGAATGTTGCATAATGAGGTGAGTGACAAATAGCTGTTTTGTATTCGTTATGTTATCTCACCAATATACTGTATTTCAAATACGACTATCGAATTCCTTCACAACATTATTCTGAAACGCGCTGTGTTATTATGATTGAGATATTTGAAGATATGATGTCATTGCGTTTTGTGTTGAGGAACTGAAGAAATAACTGAACAAAAAATAATGGCCGAAAGTGCTTCGGGAATGTTAGTATAAATCACAAGACAACTTGTTGTTTTAATTTGATACTTTGGAAGTTTACATAATCAAAGGAATATTGTTTTTAGCCGGCTAAAAAGTCCAGCAAATAACGTATTAGAGCGTATGTGTTCGTTCCGGTATACGTGTGTCGGAAACTGCAGCGTATTGTGATAATCTTCCGTTTGATCGTTTGTATTGATTGGTGCTGGCAAAACTTAACCTTTCACCGCTCATGTTTCGAGATACTAATGCATAATAAGAAAATCCCACGCGGCTCAGACAGGTTTTGTGAACGAACTGTGAACTGAGCAAACACTTGTATTCTATCAGTTGGAGATTGAGCAATAGAGAGACATAAAGAACTAGATAACGTATCTTGTTGTGAGTTTTCGACAACTTACATTGCACGTAGAGTTCCCTTCGAGTTTCTGGAAAAATGGTAATTTTCTAGAAGGATTCGAGGGAGTTCTGCGTTGCCTGGGTTAGTGTTGTTGTTCGACTTGAGCAACAAGGAAACAATTGACGATCAGCAAAATAATGCACCTATCAATGGCTTGCCCCAGGAAGGGGGGGGGGGGGGGGGTCGGGCAACCCACGGGAATTAGACTTCCACACTGGTCCCCAGGGTGGAAGATTTGACTTGACTGCCATCTTGAAAAGTTTGTTGTGCTAGTGACTGAGCTGGGAATTTGACTTCTAACGGCGACCCAAGGGTGGGGAAATTGACATTTGAAAACCTGAATATGTCAAATTCCCGTGGGTTGCCCCCCCCCCCCCCATCCTGGGGCAAACCATTGATAGGTGCATAACATACATACATACATACTTTATTTATTTATACACGGTAAAATCTTCAGTTTGTAGTACATTAATAAAATTAATTAAAACAACACTGTTTTACAAGATTGCCTTGTGGGAGCCCGACTGATAATCGCTGTAGAATTTGCCAAGTTCCCTTTTAAAATATCCAAGAGAGTCTGATTTTCTTAAATTTACGGGTAGGCTATTCCATAGTAGCGCCTCGCTGTAGCCCAAGGCACGCTTACAATAGTTCGTGCGTAGCCATGATGAAAGAACGCAATTATCTGACTCAGTAGTGGTACTGGTTTAGATCAGGGATATTTAGATATAAACGAATCCCCGGATAAATGGAAAAAAAGATCGGAAATGGTTTAGTGGTCTCAGCTGTTGATACGCTCACTATCAGGCTGGTCAGTCTTGTTAGAGCTGTTTGTTACCTTTATTTTATCGTGCCAATACTTAACAAATACGTCTATGGAATTCCTTCGCAACACGCTGTATTATCATAGCACTGAGCTGCTGTATGACATGTACATGTTGAGGAAAATAAAGAAAAATGAATGAAAAGAAACCGGAAGAGAATTAATGAAAAAGGAATGTTAATAGCAAGCACGTGATAAGTGATTGAACCTCAAGCCGACATGATGCATTGTGTCAATGTCAATGGTAAGTGACGTCAATGAGAAGCGAATGTTGATTGGCTGGCGCATTCGTTCTTTCCTCAGCTGTCAGTCAAAAATGGACTCGCTCTTATGCTTGGAGAAGAAGTACAGCTTCGCATAGTAGTAAGATTCTAGTGTTAGGTTTTTAACGATTTGGAAAGAGCAGGAGCAGCGAGGGTGTTGTTAAAGTATGACTTCGCTTCTTCCCTTCACACCGCCTATCGTAAAGCGACTGTTGGGTTGGAAACGAAGCACAGACGACGATGACAAATGGGCCGAGAAAGCGGTCAAGAGTTTGGTGAAAAAGTTGAAGAAAACCGGAGGCCTTGAGGAGTTGGAAAGAGCCATTACAAACCCGGGCATTCCCACAAAATGTGTTACTATACCTCGCAGCCTAGACGGTCGTTTGCAAGTGTCTCACCGAAAGGGTTTGCCTCATGTGATTTACTGTAGGTTATGGCGTTGGCCTGACTTGCAAAGCCATCACGAGTTACGACCGATTGAGACGTGCGATTACGCTTTTAGTTTGAAGAAAGATGAAGTTTGTGTGAATCCATTCCACTACCAGCGTGTGGAAACACCAGGTAAAGTTGCAGTAAGTGTCTTGTTTAATACTCTGCTGAAGATCTGCTCTGCGGGTTTGTGGAAGACTAGGCTTTATGTTCGTTCAGCGTCCCATGCCAATTAGTCGAGCTCGTTTTGTTTTGATCTCAGCGCGTAACTTTAAGTTATATAGGTGTCGTGTCTTCACGATCGTTGTTCCTATTTATATTTTACTTAAGATGAATTTACATCAAAGCAGCAGGGATGACGAGCGAACATAATAGCAAAACATCGTTGTAATACCTAAGTTGTGAAGATAATACATATTTTTGTGGCTCTTGGTAATTACACCCTCCGCGCGCATGTGTTTGATAATTACCAGATTGTAAGCGAGGAAATGTGTTTTTTCCCCATCTAAAGAAATGCAATCTTCTTGAGTTAAAGATCCTAGACAAAGCGACACTTGAAAGTGCCTTTTCCTCGACATTTATTGGCGTACCGGGAGTGCTAAACGGGCTCTCGTTTTTCGATAGTGTTTTTCATCGTAATCGAACGGTACAATTGAGCATGTGTTCGAAAACCTGAAAATGTGTTTCCGTACTCTTAAGTTTCGAAGGAAGGAAAACGTAGTTTGGCATTATTATGGACAAGTATTTTATTGTATCGGTTGTTTTTTGACGTCCAATATTAAATTGTTGCTGGCAAGATGCATCGTTTGATCTCATCTGATCTCTAGAACAGATGACAAGATTTCTTTTGGTTGAGTTTACGTATTCCTCGTCGTTCTGTTACCAAAAATTGGGCGTATTTTTCCTCATCGCGTTCCGGTGCAAATGTCTTTTCCTATGACGGTTTTGCACCGTTTTTAGACTGTTATTCTCGATTTCATTTGAGAGAATCTAATACAAATATTGTCTATTCAAAGCTGCATTTGTTGTACGTACAGTATGTACAGTGTATTTACGATGACTTGGGAAAATCTTTTATGCCTTCCAATTTTCGTCGGTTTAATTCGATCTAGTAGTAGCTTGTATTCATTTCGTTTTAACAAGTACATTTAATCTTTTTACTGTTCTGCTCGTCTGGATGATTCTGATTGAGATTAACTGGTTGATTTGTGAATTGTGTGTTTGGCAATTAAGTTTGTGTGTTTACGTTAGCGCTGCATCACGCTAAGCGAAATTTCAAGTACTTTTTGCTGGGGGTTGTCAGTGCTCAGTGATGTATTGTTTCAGTATAGTTTTGTATTGATTTAGTGGTCGTTGAAAATTTTATCACTGGTTCCACTTATTTGTGTACAACATGTCTAAATGTGTTTAACACGAGGCGGGGAAAACGAGTTAATCCGCTCCGCGATTCAAGAGTCTCGAAGCAAACTTAACGCCATTTGGAAAACAACTGTATTGGCGTGGCAAGGAAGTGTTGCCTTTAAAAGTAAATTTTGTGATAACTTGTGTTCTCTTAGTATTGGAAGCTTGTGGAAATATGTTAACTCGTCTTCCGTCCGTTTGAAGGTAGAGGTTATGCAGAAAGAATAGCCTTTAGAGGTTATTTTAGATAGACGATTAACTTAAGTTTATCGCCGATTTGATTCAATATGTAACAGTGGGAATCTATATACATGTTTTGTGTTTACGAGAAGACAATAGAAGGGAAATCAAAGACAAAAGATTTAGGCTCTTTAAACTCCGGAAGGGAGTTTCCTCATCTTCATATCTAGAAACTTTCTGTTATCGCGTAATCACAGTGATCAAGTGCAGGTCTAGTTTTGTTTCTAAAGCCGGAGAAGCCTGGGGTATTCCTTTTACATCTAGTAAAGTTTTAGTTTTTATTTTGTATTGTTTTAACTTCCAGTTAACCATACCTCACAGAAGGTGCATTCATCCTTGAAATTTATTGTTGTTTATATTGATAAAAGTAATCTAAATGTTGTAATTGCTAAATCTAATACTTTTGTTTTCCTTAAAACGGTAGCAGTGTAAAAAAGCGTTTATATAGACTTGTTAGAATTTTACATTATTGTACAACTGTGTGTCATCGCCCATTAAAATTTCCCTTTGGAATGCAAGCATGCTTCAAGCAGTTTCCTGGTGTATCTTAAGTTCCACCCCAAATTATTATTAATATTGTTGATGCTAAAGCTTTGTGTCTGCGAGTTGTTGTCTTAACCCTACTGTTGTTTTTTGGGAAAATGAATAGTTAGATGGATTGTTTATAGTAAGTTATGCCTTTGTGCCTTTTGTTTATTGTCTATTGCCAGGAGAAGCTGAACAAAGTGTGATTGACAAGATACAGTAGTGTTGAATGGACATAGGCTACTCACATGTTTGTATTTCCTTAGCAGACACAATAATTATAGACTCATATGCATTCACCTGCTTTTCCCTCTCACAAACAGACAAGACCTATAAATAGTTTGCAGGTGAAAGTGTGTGGCATTGTGTAGTTATTGTTGGGGTATTGGTAATCTTGCTGCCTGACTCCATGGCAACAGCAATGTTATATAATTATTGTGTCATGTTGGGTCATTTGTCCCAGATAGCTAAAAGGCAGTTGTTTCTTTATTTGCACTGAGCAAGCAACTGTTTAAAATTTGCCGTGACAAGAGTATGTCAAATTTACCTTTTCACATTTGTTGCAATATCTTCATCTTCATTTAAGCTGCAGGTGCATTAAGAGTGCTAGAGTGACAGCATGACAAAACATTGGAAAAATTGGATGGTTTTTGATAATCAGGAAAAGATCATGAAAAAGGACCATTTTTGCAAAATGTGCTTGTTATTGGAGTTTTTCCGCTTTGATGATTCCATACAAACTCTTATCTTTTGGCAAGTAGCTTAGCCTTCCTGTCCTTTCTAGTGTTCTTAACTAATCCCTGCATTTCTCAGATATTCATGAGGTCACCCCTTGAGTCTCTAAAGACCATTAGATGTGGATGGTGACCACACCAGATAACATACATGTACAATGACATCTATGACCTTTTTTAAATATAAAGTGAGAATATGGTACAATTTTATTGAAAAATAGTGACTTAATTTATTTTCTTCAGCTCATGCCATAATCTTGATATTTTATTATTAGTACCCTGTTCCTTTTAAAGTTATGATAATTAATTTATTTTGCATATTATTTGGCTGTTTTAGTTTGGATTCATAAGAGCATGGTCATTGCAGGGCTTCTAATGATATATTTTGCCTTGTATGAGCATAGATTTCTTCCGCTTATAGAAGACACTAGTTCATTTTAACATGTCAGTATTATGTATCTCCAACTAAACCTTGCTGTTGTAAGGCTCTGATTCTGTATTGTCACATAGCTGTTGAAAGCTATAAGTGATCCATGTACATGTAAACTTACTGCTAAAACGTATAATTTTTATTGTTATGAATCTCAATTTAAGGTCCACCTTGCCTCCTACACTTTCTGTCTTTTTTGTTAAATGCAAAAATGATGAAATATTTTTTGTACAATTACATGTTTATTGCTGTTTTTTTTGTTTATTTCAGTGGGTAGTTTTGATTTCCATGCTGATTCTAAGTACTTACAAGTGGTTGTTTAGCAGTTAAGCACATGGAACTTCCATTCCATTTGAGGTCCCATGTTATTGTTAAAATTTATTATTCTTGTCTTTGAATTGTGCACCGATTGAGAAGTTATCCATTCAACTAACAGGTGTAAATAAAAAGTGATTGTTTACAGGCTCTTGCATTAAACAGACTACTTCAACTATTTGTACACATGTATTGTTTAGAGCTTTTAGTATAACCTTAAGTTATCCATGATTATGTTGGGCAGATTAACGCATTAAAAATATAATGGGGATTTGCTGTTTAGAGTCTGTAGTTAATAGCAAAACTCGGAAAGAAAAGAGAGTAGTCTCCTTTTAGCCAACCCACACCCTTTGCCAGTCCAAATGTACATCTACATAATTGACCAGTGGGTGGAAATTGTTGTTTAGGGAGTGACAATACTGGTGTCATAGAGGGTGAATTATACATGTACACAATGTAGAACATTTTGTTTTCACTGTACATGTAAGTTTGTTTTTCTGTTGCTTAGATTAAAATTAATCTTCTTAAGGGCTTTTCTCCAGCTCTTAGTGGTGTTATTGTTTGGGCTTTTTCTGTACTAAGAGGTTTTAAAAAGCTTACCACACTGGTGGGTCATGTTTAGGTAGCCATTGTTATGAAGGTCTGGGGATAGGTTGTATTTTCAACCAAATCCCTTCAAGCTTTGCATGAACAATGCTCACAAAATAAGCAGCTCTGATGCAATGCTAGGCATTTTAAAGCTTTAAGCATAAATGGATTGAAATGTTTAAGGTATTTCTTTTTTGCTGAGGGGTGGCAAATTAAATAAACAAAGTGACTGCTTTCATGGCTAAGAATGCCATACTCAATCACCAAAAAGAAGCTACAGTACTGCTCAGAGATAAGTGACCAACGCAAATGCAAAACATGCGCACATTTTTTGCGTTAATGGGCTTCAAAAGCGTGTTAGAAAATGCATTTCTGCACGTTTTCTCTATTGTCATTCACTGCAGTAAGTTTTCTTTGTGCGACATTGTTTCGAAAGACAATGACTTGTCGTTTCGTAAATGCTGCCAACAAGTCATGTGGATTGGAATTTGCATAACGGTCTAAACATTGCAACAAAGCAAATCATATTACAAGAACTTCCACAAGTTGTCAGATCACTGGCGTTCCAATTAACTTAGGAATGTCTGTGGAACAGCAAATTCAGTGCGACGTCTGAATCAACAGGCATAATTTTAAATGGCACATCATAAACATCTTTATATCGAATGTCATCCTTGAAGAAAGAGTGTTTTGCCGTTTTAATCTTCTCCGTATGCCTTGTAGAACTGTACATATCACTATTTTATGTTTGCAGTGAAACGAAAAATTCACGCTGGCTCGTGCGAGCTAAAAATAACAACACACTAGACTTTGCTTGCAAAGAAATACTCTTTTTAAATGGCACATCATAAAAGGCTTTATATCGAATTTCAGCCTTGAAGAAAGAGTATTTCGCCATTTTAATCGTTAATGTACGCCTTGTAGAAGTGGTGATATTGCTATTTTATGTTTGCTGTGATGCTGAAAATTTGCGTGCGCTGGTGCTAGCTCAAAATAACACAGACTTTGGTTGCAAAGAAATTACTATTTTTAAATGGCGCATCATAAAAAGCTTTATATTGAATTTCCACCTTGAAGAAAGAGTATTTTGCCCTTTTAATCGTTACTGTACGCCTTGTAGAATTGGTGATATCACTATTTTATGTTTGCCACGACGCCGAAAATCTGGTGCAAGCTAAAAATAACACAGTAGACGTTGCTTGCAAAGAAATTACTCTTTAAACGGCGTATCATAAAAAGCTTTATATAGAATTTCAGCCTTAAAGAAAGAGTATTTTGCTGTTTTAATTGTCTCTGTACACCTTGTAGAAACAGAGATATCGCTATTTTATGTTTGCCATAATGCTGAAAATTGATGCTCACTGGTGCTAGCTAAAAGTAACAACACTGTAGACTTTGTGAATTTTATGACAGTAGACTTTGCTTGCAAAGACAATACTCTTTTTAAATGATGCATCATAAACAGAGTCATAAAGAGTATTTTGCTGTTTTAATCATCTCTGTACGTCTGTAGAACTAGAGATACCACCATTTTATGTTTGCTGTTTTAATCATCGTTCGTGCCTTGTAGAACTGGAGATACCACTATTTTATGTTTGCAGTGATGCTGAAAATTCACGCTTGCTAGTGTGAGTTAAAAATAACACAATAGACTTTCGCTTGCTTGCAAAGAAATCACTCTATTTAAATGGCACATCATAAGCTTTCTATCGAATTTCAGCCTTGAAGAAAGAGTATTTGCTGTTTTAATCGTCTCTGTGCACCTTGTAAAACCGGGGATATCACTAAATTTTGTGTTTGCCATGACGCTGATAATAATTCAGTTCGTACTGCAAGAGAGTTCAATAAACTGTTATTATTATTATTATAATTCACGCTCGCTGTTGTGTCAGTTTTGTGTGGAAGTTAAGGAACAGAAGTTGAAGGCCATTTTAAACAATGAGACATCAACTAAAGGAAACTATAAGCTATCTCATACGTACTAATGAGCTTTGCTGTATGCGCGTTTTCCATGTGTTAGTGCAATTGTGTTTATGCATTTCTTGTCAACGTGCTTAATGCATCAATTTTTGG
>JAEMWC010000222.1:930000-937500 GCA_016490735.1 Pachyseris speciosa
GTTTAATTTCAAATACAACTGGTATTTGCGGTGTTTGGTTTCATGATACACACTACAGGTCAGTACAGTACAGTAACTAAAAGTCTGCTCCATTATTTCAAAAACATATTCTCAAGAATAGCAATGACAATTTCTCACAAGTTACTAGTTAAAAAAGTTTTGCCATAGCCGCAAGCCATTTGTAAGTTTTCTAGTGGATGGAAGAAGTAGAAGAGGAGATATTCTACAGGTGACATTATTATGTTCATCCTGCTAAATTAGAGCTAGTTTCCTGAGGGTGGCAGCACATACCAATTTTATAGATTATTCTGGTTTCAAGAACTTAGAGTCTGAATGCAGGCTTGAGAAAATTCGACTTAAAACATGTAGCTATGATTGAAATGATCACACTTGAGTATAGTATGATGATGTAATTCACAGGTTGTAAAATGAGCTAACCATTGAATGGCGTTCTACACAATATTCCAGGGAGGGCGTTTTATCAGTAGGAATACAGAAAATTGCTGCTGTTTTGCTCACATTGAATGATCACCAGAATCTCTATCAAAGACTGAAAAATTTTCAACATCTTTCAGATCTTAAACAGTCTAACAGTAAAGTACTGCTCAGTAATTTGAAGTTCGTGATTTTGGCCACTGGGTGAAAAATGAGAACGACCTTCTTGAGCACAATTAACTGTCCTTGGACTTGGACGTGGTCCTCAGTTGATTTCATTTCATAGACACCCATTGGCTCAGACCTCGAAATCTTATTTTGTTCTTTATCACTTGACGTGAAATAACGTATTCTACTGTAGGAAATTGTAGTTATAACCTTGTGTATTCAACATGTTGTCTTGGAGATAATTATGTGAGAGTTTGGCTGTTCTTGAATAGAGCAAAGTAACTGTTACTTAACCGTTTGTAAGTTACGAGGTTCGTCTCTGGCTGAAAAAGTATGTTGCACATTTAACAGTTTGCCATGCCGTCTTGTACATTTATGTTTAATAGATTAAATATATCTGCATAAAGCATAAAAACGTATTATTGTATAGGATTAATTCCTCTAGCAGATTAACTTTACCTTAGTCATTCCTGGAAGCTGGGAGGTGCTTTCCGTTTGAAAGAGAAGTGACCAAAGCAATTATACTATTTAATTCAGATAAGTGCCCTGCGTTAGAATCCCATAATAATACAATGTGCAAGTAGATAAGTAAAAGTTTGCAAATCTGGTTAACTAATTAGCCATATCCATGGCCTGGTTTGGGTTGTACATGGAAATCACATACTTGAGAGTAAATAGTTAATGGGTTTTGAAATACACTCCTTAAGACCTGAAGGTATGGATCTATGAGGAGTAGAATTGCTTTGGTCCTCCTTGAATTACAGGTAATCCTTCCATCACCTTCCTACTAGATAACAGTTGTTTTAATTGGTAGTATACAGCTGTACTAGTCTGGGATATAAATTTTACCATTCTGATTGTACATTGCAATAGTGGCTTTTAAAAAGTAGAGTGAACCCTAAAATTGTAATTAGAATTTTTAAATGATTTCAGTAGAATAGATTCTGATTGTAAATAGTGAAATAACAGAGGTAAATGTAGCTGTGATATAGAAATCTGTAAAGCTCATGTATATTGTTTATGTTTTGCTTCCAGGGCAAATTTTTATTTTACTAGGTGCAACTTTCAAGTCCTCCTTTTTTGTCCATGAAATGTATATTGAACCTATCAAACTGGTAACATAAAGGGTGGTCATATTTTATCTTTGTAAATGTTGTTGTTTGCCCTTCTCAAGTCAAGTTATAACTGTAAGATGCTTGGGAGCTCTTTGGTGCAGCCTCATTTAGACCGCCTCAATTGCGACTGTGCTGTTAAAAATGAACCGTTGTATTGCTACTGCAAAACAGCACTACGAACTGGTTCTTTGTTCTTCGTGTGGTCCCTGATTGGAATTCCTTTCCCTAGAACAGTTGTGAATAGCCTATCCTGGGTGCCAGAGATCATTTTTTTTCGTTTCGCGTTCTATTGGCTTTTCAGGGATATTTTTTCAACGGGCCTCTGGAGCCAGGGTATGAATAGCCCGACTCTTGTCTCTTAAACCCTTTGAGTCCTAAACGGAATATATATCCCCGGGAAAATAACAAACTCGGAACTCGTTTTTAGAATCTCGACCACAGAGCACGTCCCTTTTGCCTGCGGATGTGTAACGGCTCCTCGGAGAGCTCGCAGAGCTCTTTGTGGGGTGGAATCGATATACTTCAAACACGAACGGATGAAAGCGGATCCCTTTGGACAGCATGAAATCGGGAACCTTTGAGAAGTGCGCGGGACCTTTGGGTTCACACTTGCCAGGAATTCGTTGAGAGTATTAAAAATTAATTTTCTTGTGGCCCACAAAAATAAAAATAAACTTAAAAAAAGAGCTTTTCTGTCTTTGTAGCCAAATTTTGGGCATTTCGTCACTCGCCAGCCAAACTCGCAAGGTCAGCAGTGAAAATGTAAAGCTTGTGGGATATGGCTGGAGTGACAAGGATACCTCGCAAATTAATGTGATCTGGTAAGCTAAAGCCACTCTTGGGGCACTAAGACCACATGGTAGCGTGCATTACCCCTTAAATCTACCAAATCAAAGATTGAGCCCAAGCATTAGCAGCCATGGACAGATGTTTCTGCCTTGTTAGGCCTCATCAGCATGGCATAGCTAATACTCAGGCTAAAGTAGTCACGTGAATAAAACAAGCACTGAAAATGTAAAGCTTGTGGGATGTGGCTGGAGTGACAAGGATACTTCACAAATTAATGTGATCTAGTAAGCTGAAGCCTCTCTTTGGGCACTAAGGCATTAGTGCCCAAAGAGTGGCTTCAGCTTACCAGATCACATTAATTTGTGAGGTATCCATCTCAATGTCAGGTTGTATTTGTCACGAAGTGTCTCGTCGTTGATTATTTGGCAGTTGGCTCTTGAGTTTTCAGCGCACGGAAATCACTTCAACTAGTCAGCGGTTTTCCTTCCTGAGGCCCCGAAGCGAGATGTATTGAACTTTAACTCTGAAAGGCTCCCAGCCAGTAATATTCAAAGCACAAGTCACAAACCTCATTCACTTGGAAAACAGACAGCCTAGCCTGGGTGTGGACAAAACATGGGGTAGGCCATGGGATACCCTATGGCCTACCAGTGGTAATTTTTTTTCAACTCGGCTCAGCATTGCTGTAAACCTGTGGAAACAACGTGCTCCATCAATCTGTCATACTGTACCTACGACTCTCTTATGTTCACTTGGCAGCGTTTCGCTCAAATTTTCCAACCAGACTCTTGATAGATTGGAATCTGGAAAACCAGAATGCCGTATAAACACAACTTTTGGGCAACTATCGTAAGCAAGAACAATTATTATAAAAGAGCTCCCGCGAATTTCTGCGCGCTAAGGTTCTCTCCCAGTGCTCATTCCGTGCAGGCCAGCCAGTGAACATGGTCCCAGTTTTTGTCACTTGCGCGAACCCTTCGCGAACCCTTCGCCATTAGCGCCAAAATAGAGTTACAGTTCGTTTTAAGAAAAACTTAATAAGCACCCCCCTCGATTAAGCGCCCTCTTTTGAATAAGCGCCACCTCTTTTGCCCGTGCGCTTATTTAAGGAAATACGGCATCCCTAATTTGGCGGGAAACAAGAGAAAAGAGAGAAGTCTTTCCTTCTTATATCGACCTTCTGTTAAACCCTTCTGTGCAGCGGTGCCTGTTGGAGACGTGCGCTGGGAAATTCGCGACTTGAAGACTAAACAAAAAAAAAAAAGGAAGAAAATAAAAATAAAAAGAACAGAGCCCATTCTTAGACTTGTTGCCAACGACCCAAGTAATCACCTGATAAATCTACTTGCGTTCCATAACGAATGCCGTTCTCTGATTGGCTACGCAACTCGCTATCTATTCTGTAAGTGAATAGCGGATGTCAACAAAATGGCCGCCGCTTCTTCGTGTTTTCAAAGTGTCTGCGAGGACTATTTAGATAATTTACTTGTGTAGTTTTGAACGACTAGTAGTTTTATGCACATGTCATCGGCTTCCCCGTGGGGTCGACCCCGGGCTAACCAGGGGGATTGTAAAATCAGTCAAGTAAACTTGAGGAATTTCCCCGGGGGGTCGGGGAATCTCTCAAGACAAAGCCCCCTGGGTGAGGTGTCTCTCAGCTGAAAATCCCCGTGACATCATTTTCAAACTTGTGAATTCCCCCACCCCTAATTTTTGATCGTAAAACAATGTCAAGATTTTCCCATACCCTCGGACGAGGAATCACATCCATCTCCTTATATTCCCCCACATATCTCCCTGGTAGGCCCGGGGTCGACCCCACGGTGAAGCCGATGACATGTGCATTACGCTAAAACAATTAGATTGTTCACTCTCAATTTCTACGCGTGATAGCTGTTTCGGACCGATTTGGGCTGCGCCCTCACCAGCTATTACGCCGCGAAAGAACTGTCTCGAGCTCACAGATACAGTCAAAATACTCAGCGCGTGCCGCGTATCATTTGAGAATAGTTTTGATGTGATTAACTACGAACGGACCGCATTATTCATTTCAAACTTTCAAATTTAATTTGAATATTGTAATCATACAACTGCAGCCCGCGCGCGACCTCATTTGAAATATCGATTGTTGATTTCTCACGTGGCTTGAACGCTTCGTGAGGTGTTCACGTCCAAAACACACTCTAAAAGCCTGTGACAAGGAAAGCTTTCGCCCTCTGCTGAAAGAAAGCCTTTTGGTGGCTATTTGCAGCTTCCCAAATCTGAATATATTTTTCTTGGAGCGCGTACGTTGAAATTCACGCCGCTCGATCAAATAACGCAATTGACATTTTACCTTTCACACTTGGACGTTTCTTGGATGATTTCCCCGGCAGTCTGGATATGTCCGTTCCAAAACTTCGCCATTCTTTTCAACAAGAACTTAATTTAGGCTTGTGTTTATCAAAAAATCTACCACTGTCTACGAAAACCATGTGAAATGACTGAGAAAATGACGAACAAGTGAAGAAGACTCAAAATGGCACCAAATTTCGCACGTGAACACTACATGAAGTCTTCAACCACAACCAATTTCGATATTTCAGGAATGAGGTTACACTCTGGCTACAGCACAGGCCGCCCAAGCTCCCGCGGTGTGATGATCGTCTTGTCTAATAACGGTCATGGCGAAATTATAGGAGTTTGTATGGGAATATTTATCAGTTTCTTTTTTTGAGTGGAATGCAAATACTCCCATACAAACTCTTATAATTTCGCCATGACTGTTATTACGCAAGATAATCATCACACCGACGGAGCTTGGGCTACCTGTGGTTACAGTTGAATGATTTCAAATTAAAATTGAAAGTTTGAAACGAATAATGCAGTCCGTTCAAAGTTAATGGAAACTATTCTCAAATAATAGGCGGAAAGGGCTGAGAATTTTGACTGTAATTTGAATTTTAAGACCGGGCAAAAAAGAATTAGGGCTAAACTCAAGGCCTGAGACACATTTTCCCCATCTTCTCGACATTCAAACCCTCGTGTAATCTGATGGGGTGGTTGGATTAACTGTGCTGCGAATGGGCGTAGCGTAACAAACACCAATCTCGTACCCAGAGTCCTCGGGCTGTTTGGTCTGCGGTTGGACGCCCGGAAAAACTCTAGGACAATGGACCGCCATTTTCCCAGAAAATCTGGGGTAACAAGAAATAACACAAAAATCAAAAAATCAAATTTTGTGATTGCTTGGCTCGTAACGGCTTCCACTGTTTTACCCCAGATTATAAATACTCCTTGTCTTTGGCCATCGTAGCTTAACAAGAAATAACACACAAACTGCGGTGATAAACATGACAATAAAACGCATTGTTGGAAAACAAAAATAAAACTATATCGTTTAACTTGACGTTTCGTATGTTTCTACATACATCTTCAGAAGTGACCGTTAAGAATTAAAGTAACAACTAAATTTTAAATTTAAGATAATTAACTAATTAACAAGAACCTTGACAGAAGCTAAAAATAATTTGCATATAAAAGATGCAAACTAATAGAGATACAGCTTTTCGCTGCTTGCATTTTCATTTAAAGTAAGTTTCAATTCTCTAATTAGTAGAGTCTCCTTTATCTTGCAATGAATATCTGACCGACCTTTTGCTAATATCTCAAAGTGGTCCCATTTTAAGTTGTGACCAGTTGACGAGACGTCGTCTGCAATAGCAGGTACTCGTGATCGCTTTAAAATGTTCAGTTTTTCTGTCATGCAATCTGCGTTTTGTTTTTCCAATGTAGAAATCCTGGCAGTCCCAACAACTAGCCTTATAAACAACTTTTGACATTTGGGAACGGTTAATTCTATCTTTGTAGGGAAAAAGAGACCCATGCGATGAGCGCTTTGGAAAATAACCTTAAGATCAATGCAGCCATAAAATTTACTAATGCACTGAGGTATTCAGCTGTTTGGTCGGTAACAATTTTGCTTTGTACTCCTAAATAAGGTAGAACTAAGATTATTTCCTTTTTGGGGACTGTGGTGGTTGGAATCTTCGGTCTGTTTTGTTGCCTGTTCAGAACATCATTAATGTTGTACTTGACAACACCAGCAGGGTAACCGTTTTGTAACAACAACTGCCTCAGTTCATTTAAACAAGACCGCGAAAGAGAAGGTGACGAACAGATGCGGAAACAACGAAAAGTGAGCGTGCGGATGAGGTTTACTTTATACTTCCTAGGTGTGAAGGAGTCCCATTTTGTGTACAGGCCGGTAAAGGTCTTCTTTCGGTAGATAGATGTTGAGAAAGTTTGACTGTGGCGTTTGATGAGAATGTCCAGGAAAGGGATTGTATTGGTCTCTTCAAATTCAACGGTGAATTTGATATTTGAGTGACAGTTATTGAGGTAGTTTAGAAACTGAGTTGCTGTGCTTTTACTGTCGAACAAGGTGAAGGTATCGTCAACGTATCAAAACCAAGTAGAAGGGCTAGCGTTGTTGTTAAGAACCCATTTCTCCTCAAAATGGCACATGAAGATATTGGCCAAAACAGGACCTAAAGGAGAGCCCATAGCCACACCGTCAATTTGGTCGTAGTATTGGCCATCAAATATGAAATGGCCCTTCTTAGTGGCAAACTCAAGCAGAACTTTCAAGACTGAACGGGGCAGTGTTGGCGGATCGGGGAGGGCATACAGTTTGACAAGACAAATTTGTATTGTCTCATTAAGTGGAACGTTCGTAAATAACTAACGTCAAACGAGTACATCACTTCGTTGTTATGGTTATACGTCTTGGCCCAGTCCGCAAAACTAAAAGAGTCCTTTATTGTCAACTGATTCGTGGAGATGAGCTGAAGTATGCGTATAAGATATGATGCCAGATTGTAGTTGTAAGGGCTGGTTCACACGTGCGACGCAAATGCAAATGCAAGTGCAAGCACAAATGCAAACGATGTTCACACGTGGAACGTAAACGCAAGGAAGATGAGATACGCAAGCGCAGTAAGTCCTTTTCCAA
>JAEMWC010000222.1:940000-977500 GCA_016490735.1 Pachyseris speciosa
GACGAACTTGGGCAAAGAAGGGTAGCTCATCTGATAATCCGTCTGTGTATAAATACGGGCAAGCAGACGGATCATCCATCCACACGAGCTATCGCGATTATCCGTCTTGTGAGACGAACCGTCGTAGATAACTCGTCAAGACGGATGACCCGTCTTTGTGTATAAATGTGGGCTGAAGACGAACTATTCACGAAAAGTACACCTTTTCGTCGTGCTTTCTCTGAAATCCTTCTAGAGGGCTCGTCCAGTATAAACACGGGACGAGCCACTCGGCACACCGATAGTTCGTCTCATAGTCCTTCACGTATTTATACTAGACGGATGATCCATCTTGACGGATGATCCGTCTCCAGTATAAATCGGGCCAATTAGTTACCTATCTTAAATTTAAAATTTAGTTGTTACTTTAATTCCTAACGGTCACTTCTGAAGATGTATGTAGAAACATAGAGAAACATACGAAACGTCACGTTAAACGATATAGTTTTATTTTTGTTTTCCAACAATGCGTTTTATTGTCATGTTTATCACCGCAGTTTGTGTGTTATTTCTTGTTAAGCTACGATGGCCAAAGACAAGGAGTATTTATAATCTGGGGTAAAACAGTGGAAGCCGTTACGAGCCAAGCAATCACAAAATTTGATTTTTTGCCATACTAACCGCTGGCCAAAGAGGCTGAGGACTCTGGGTACAAGAGCAAGGCTCCCGCAAGGTACACTGGTTACGATGGGACTCCGCTGATCGCTGAGTGCAATAAGTAAAAGGCGAGTTTATGAACGACCGTCCAAAATCATGGCACTGCTGGCAGATCTTCATCTTGGAGATGAGATCGGAAGTGGCAGTTTTGGAAAAGTTTGTAGAGCTGAGTGGAAAGGGAGACCTGTGGCTGCGAAGACACTTCATGAACACCTTTTTCACTCGTACGAAACGCGTAGACATGTTGACAAATTTCAAGATGAATGCAGAATTCTGCAACGACTCGATCACAGAAACGTCGTTCGGCTGCTGGGATTCGTTATCACTCATTCTTCGCCTCCTGTACTTATCACCGAACTGTTAGATTGCAACTTAGGGTCCTACATCGGTCAACATCACCCAGGCAAGATTCCATTTCCCGAAACAGTCTCGATCGCGTTAGATGTAGCCGAGGGACTTGCTTATCTTCATCATGAATGCAATCCACCGATAATTCATCGAGATATATCCCCTGGAAATGTGCTTTTGTATTTGACCAAAGATGTTCAAGCCAAGATCGGTGATCTTGGTGTTGCGAAATGTTTTTCGAGCGAAAGGCAAAGAATGCTTGCGTCTCCAGTTCCCGGAGCTAGGCCTTACGCCGCACCAGAAACATACACAGCCAGACCAGGGACACCTAAAGTCGAATACTGCAGCAAGATTGATATTTTTTCTTTTGGTGTTGTGTTGATGGAGGTCATAAATGGAAGTCGTCCTACTATGGAGACACTGTCGCCTTTTGAAAGCGGTTTGTATTCCAGGATCTACTCAATATATGAAAATTTATTCAAACGTAAGCATTGTTGTCTTTCAGACCGGAAGTATGGTACGGAAGCCCAGGGGGGTCACTGACCTGTTTTGTTTTTCTTTTTGACTTTTTCATTTTTACTTTTACATTTTCCGTTTTGAATTTAGTTTCTTATTATTTGATTTTTGTTTTAGTTTCTCTTTTTAAGGTTTCAGTTTTGCTTTCAAGTTTTATTTTTTTCATCGTTCGTTTTGATTTTATTTTTTGATTATTTAATTTGTGTTTTAGTTTTAATTTCTAAGTTTGTCAATTTGTTTTTCAGTTTTCGCTTTTTAGTTTTCAGTTTTACTGTTTGTACATAAAAGACAAAAACAAAAACAAAAACAAAATCCAAAAAATCAAAACCGAAAACGGGTGGACGGGATAGACCATCATGCTTTGCTGTTGTTGCATAACACACGGCGGCTTAGATCACAAACAACTTGATCAAGTACTACTTCAGCCTCTGTTGGTTTCATGTTTGGAAGTGTTGACAGGCCTAACACGACTCCTGCTGGTTTTGTTGTATACTTGACCTTTAGAGGTGTGATGTTTAAAGATCTTCCTCTCTCGTGTCATTCTTTTAGCAAAGGTTCATTCTCAATTAAATGCCATTTGCTCATTAAGATGCTCTTTAGGTTAGGCACGCGTGGTTGTATGGCGTGATAAAAGGCAATATCTTGTTGCGGATTTCTTGTTTCAGCCGGAGTGCCGACTTCCTGTCCGTAAATTTAACTTTGTAATATGCGAGAACCTTGTTGACAAGAAAATATGGGTAGCCTCGTGCACCCAAACGTGATTCAAAATCTCTTATAATCTCCTCAAAACGTTTTTAAAGAATTGGTTCTCAATACATTTGAAATGCGTTTAAATGTCAAAGACAGAGGCTTCGTTGAATCTTTTCCACTCGAGTGGTTTCGTTCTGATTTTGTTGATAATTTCTGTCTCCACTGTAGCCTGCGAGCAAGCCGTCTCCAGTTTTTTGTTGCGCAGCAGCTTCACCGCTCGCATGACTCTCGCCGCAACAAAAAACTAGAGAGCCTGCTCACAGGCTATCTCTACCGAAGACATAATGTTTGCGAAGACAACTGCCATTTTAGTGCCCAATTCTATGGCGGTTCCATGAGTTTAGTAGTTCTCTAAGAAAGTGGGTTGGAATCGGAGTGTCTTTCTTAAATCGTAGAATCTTTCGTATGCCTTGCATACAGTGTCTATTCCTTCTTCGAGGCCCTGCCAGGGGGGTTCCCGTGTCGCTTGTCTGAATTTTTTAAAATTTTACAAAATCTTTCGTGTCGGTGTTTAAATCACCAATTCCCGGCCTTGATTTCGCTGTCGGAATTTTGCCGGTGATGATGTCTCTCGTCGGGATTTCATTTTATGTGCTGTCGCTACTTTTTGGGTCATGTCGCTTGTCGGAATTTACCCTGGCAGGGCCTCTTGTTCCTGTGGGATATTAGTGTACAGGCTAGTAACATCCATTGTACTTGATTGTATTTTCCTGTCAGTGTTTTTGCTATAGGCTGAAGGATGCTGTCTATGAATGATGATATTCGTTCCGTAGGGCATCACAGCCCGAAATTATCGGGCGTCCTAAAGGGTTTTTCTTGTGAATCTTTGTAAGTGTGTCAAACACTGATATGCGAGGTTGCGACCTCCAAGGTGCAGGTCGTTAATAACATTTTACACCCTTTGAGAGAAGTTAAATTTACGGACGGGAAGTCGGCACAAATGGCATTTAATCGAAAATCAACCTTTGCTATCAAGATATGTAAGAGGAGGGGGGGCCATGCGTACAAGAGCCAAACTCTAAAGGTCAAGTATATATATACAACATGACAAAATCAGCAGGAGTCGTGTTAGGCCTATCAACACTTCCAAACATGAAACCAACAGAGGATGAAGTAGTACTTGATCAAGTTGCTTGTGATCTAAGCCGCCGAGTGTTGTGCAACAACAGCAAAGCATGATGGTCTATCCCGTCCACCCGTTTTCGTTTTTGATTTTTTGGATTTTGTTTTTGTTTTTGTTTTGGTTTTGGTTTTGGTTTTGGTTTTGGTTTTGGTTTTTGTCTTTTATGTACAAACAGTAAAACTGAAAACTAAAAAGCGAAAACTGAAAAACAAATTGACAAACTTAGAAATTAAAACTAAAACACAAATTAAATAATCAAAAAATAAAATCAAAACGAACGATGAAAAAAATAAAACTTGAAAGCAAAACTGAAACCTTAAAAAGAGAAACTAAAACAAAAATTAAATAATAGGAAACTAAACTCAAAACCGAAAATGTAAAAGTAAAAATGAAAAAGTCAAAAAGAAAAACAAAACAGGTCAGTGGCCCCCCTGGGCTTCCGTAAGTATGCGAAGTGAAAGAGAAAGAGGTCGGATTGTTGCGTGACTTGCATGGAATTTAACTGTAGCATTTTACTCTGGGAGGGATGGAGAGACATTCGTAAAAGGAGAAAAAAAGACCGTAGGCCTCTATTTTTTATATTATGACTCGTATTGTCATACATCTTTAGTCCGCAAATGTACCTCAGTTTCCGTTCACGTACGAGGCCTTACCACAACCACTATAAGCAGACTACAACAATGTGCGTTGGTCGCTCGAAACTAACAATAAAGTCAGGGGTTTCAATAAAATTTGAAGTAGGCAGCGAGTTGGAGTAGAGTAGGCGACGGTATTAAAAACGAATGAAAGAATCGTTCGTTAGTTACTTCAATTTAGGGCAAAAGTAGCCGACGTCTCTGATTGATGTAGCCGACGCTTTTCGTCGGACGTCGGTGCTTATTGAAACCACTCTAAACTTTTTACTTATATAGGGCAAAATTAAAGGAGCACTGTCACCGGGGTTTTTGCTGTTTTTGGTTCAGTTTTGCCAAAATTACTGCCTTGTACCTGTTATCGTGCAAAAAATGCTCCTACATAATCAGCAAGATGAATTCCAATGAAATTTTAGCAGGAAGAGCTAACCATAATATTTTTTTAGTGATTTTTCAATCCATAGCTTGAAATTTTGAAAAAACTGGCAAGTTTTTCAAATTTCAATCCATTTCCATCCTCTTCATCTTAGATGGAATACAGACGTTTATAGTGTCAGTGCAGTACTACAGTCTTTGGCAGCAAAACTAGACCATTATTTTAAGATTTCCACTGATGTATCGGCAGTTTTAAGCTTTTTAAAGTGATGGCACAATAGCGTGACACTGCCCCTTTAAAAATCATTAAAAATATATCATCTAATGCGCTTTACAATTATCACAATTAATAAAATATCGCTAAAAATTAAATTAACTATGCTAAAAATGTAAAACTATATCTAAAGTTCTAATTATATTATAATTACAGAAATAAAAATAACCTCACACTGAAATATAAATTCTAAACATTAAAACTGATACGCTTGCCTAAAAAGATGCGTTTTGAGCTCTCTCTTAAACATGATAACATTATCAATAGCCCTAAGGCTTGACGGCAAGGCGTTCCATAAAACTGGAGCAGCAACTGAGAAGGCTCTATCTCCACTGGTCTTGGCCGATTTTACTGCGGGCCGGGCAAGAATATTATTATTATTTGATCTTAAATCATAATTAGAGTGTTAGTAAAAGATAAAAGGTTGCTAAGATAGGCTGGTGCAAGACCATGAAGAGCTTTAAAAATTGTTAAATTGAACTTAAAAATAATTCTTAATTTAACAGGCAACCAATGAAGCTCTATCATGATAGGTGTGATCTTGGTGTGATGTGCGCGTAGCGCGGCGTGTTGGTCAGTAACCTGGCAGGTGCATTTTGTACAGGTTGCAATTTATGAATATGTATAGCTGGCAGACCACATCATAGCGGAGCTCCGGCGGCCCGAATAATAATAATAATAATGATAATAATAATAATAATAATAATAATAATAATAATAATAATAATAATAATAATAACAGTAGTAGTAGTATTTAAATGTCCGTGGGGAGAATCTCTACTCCTCATAAGCTTTGCTTCTCGGAAATTTCCCCGCCACAGTCGCTCCTTCCAAGTTGTATGTTCACTTTAAATTTAATATTAATTAGCTATTTATTGTCTCTTCTATTCTATTTGTAATTTATTCTGTGTGGCAAGAAGATAATAATAATAATAATAATAATAATAATAATAATAATAATAGGAGTTAACAGGTTATACTGTTACTATGGTAACTGGAATGTGCTCGAAACCAGTCTCAGCCACTTTGAATGAAAATACCGGCCGAGGTTTGGATTATGACTCCTACTACAAAACGTTCCGTTTTAATTTATTTTTGTTTGTAATAACAGATGGCCGACGTGTTCCAGAAACAGTGCGTCGCCAAAGTGATATTGGTAAGATGGGGAAACACATGTTGAGTGGAATGGTACTGAGATGTATTGAAGATGACAGCAAAGCAAGACCCGGCGCCGATGAAATTGTGGTGTACCTTCAGACGGAGATGTCCAAAATTCAGCAAAAGAAGGCAATTGCGTTGAGAGCGAAGCCAGAGCGTCCTCTTATTACGTTAAAAGTTGTAGTCCTTGGCGGATCGGGTACCGGGAAAACGTGTATCATCAAGCGCTTTGTGCACAACTGTTATACTGAGATTGGCGAAACTACCGTTGGTCAAGATATTCATTTTAGAGGTATCACCCTAAATGATCAAGAGTGTCGTTTAAACATTACAGACACCATGGGACAGGAAAAGTTTCACAGCATTCCTCCAAACCTTTTACGGGACGTAAACGGTGTGTTACTAGTATTTGACTTAATGTCTCGCGATACTTTCGATGAAGGTGTTCCCAGAATGTTACAGTTTGTTAATAAAAAGGAAAGTGATAGCATGAGTATAATTTTAGTGGGAAACAAAGTTGATGCTGACAAATCCAAGCATCAAGTCACCAGTGAAGAAGCTGAAGAGTATGCACAAAGACTTGGAGTAAGGTACTTTGAAACCAGTGCAAAAACTGGCCATAACGTAGATGCTGTTTTTCAAGCGATAGCCAATGACATTTATGACACGTTGGACTTGTCGGACATAGCTGCGTACCTTCCAAACGCCACAGACGGATGTATAGATCTCTTATCGGAGAACGAAAAGAAAAGCATATGTCGCGGATCTTTAGTCGGCATTAATTTAATGAAACAGTACAAGTACTTTGTTTAGCTTGCCATTACAGGCGTTAATTTAGCGCGAAACACAGCCGTTCTTTGTCTCGTCACGCAAAACTCCTCTACAAACAACGGCTGCTTAGGAAACTAGCGTGGAGCTCGCTCTCCGCGCTTGTGTCTCGCGCTTCACGCTTGGCCACACAAATGCCAGTTTTGGAGGCTAACTTTGCTAGGTTTTAAATTACGCATTTTAAATGCGCAGAAAGGCCTGCATCCGAAATTAACAATTAATCTACTAATTCCTCTCTCATTTGTACGTGAAACCCAATTCAAAAGGTTTTACAGGCTTCCAGCGCCTAAATTAGAAGCATCTGTAACAACTGCCTTTCGTACCAAACCGTTCAAAACATGAATTGAACAGTGTGACCCTTGAGTACCTTCTTGCATCTGACGAAGAGTATATGAAAGTGACCCTGGTTTTACTAGGCTTTTGATGCCAGGGTCAAGTATTTGAACTGTTCAGAAGTGCTAAAGCTGAGTTCACAACTGCTGCGACAATCACATCTTTAATCTTTCACCTGTAGTTCAAATATATGACCATCACATCACAGTGCAGGTGTTGAATGCTCTTTTCAAAAATGTGATCTGGTAAGCTGAAGCCACTAATAGGGCACTAAGGCCACATGATAGCGGGCATTACCCCTTTGATAGATTTAAGGGGTAATGCCCGCTACCTTGTGGCCTTAGGGCCCTAAGAGTGGCTTCAGCTTACCAGATCACAATAATTAGTGAAGTATCCTTGTCACTCCAGCCACAACCCATAAGCTTTACATTTTCACTACTTGTTACATTCACATGTGGGAACTCGAGCCTGAGCATTAGGAAACAGCTGTCCATGGCTGCCAATGCTTGGGCTCAATCTTTGATTTGGTAGATTTAACTTAAATCTACCAAATCAAAGAGTACCGACAAGTACTGACATGTGAATACAACAAGCAGTGAAAATGTAAAGCTTGTGGGATGTGGCTGGAGTGACAAAGATACCTCACAAATTAATGTGATCTGGTAATTTGTGAGGTATCCTTGTCACTCCAGCCACATACCACAAGCTTCACATTTTCACTGCTTAATTGTTTTATCCATAGAGCCTGAACATTAGCTATGCCATGCTATGAGGCCTAACGAGGCCGAAAAAGCTGTGCATGGCTGATAATGCTTGGGCTCAATTTTTGATTTGGTAGATTTAAGCCGGGTAATGCCCGCTACCATGTGGCCTTAGTGCCCAACAAAGAGTGGCTTCAGCTTACCAGATCACATTAATTTGTGAGGTATCCATATCCAGTGTATGACCGTTTATAAGTTGCAATACATTGTATTCACTAGAGCGCAACGTATCCACCGTGTCATCTGCTCTTTGAGCAACTTGGGACAAAATTCACCATTTGGCAAAAAATGGACTGTTCTTATATCGCAGTCTACCTCCCACGATGGTTGGAATTTTCGTTTTTCTTGAGCAATTATTCTCTTTTTTCTATTATGGTCAATTACAATACGAGACAATACGATAAAACAAAACTAAAAAAAACTTCTTCAACATATAGTTTAATGAGCTCATCAGGATAGCTTCAGGTTGCCATATAGTTAACAGAGTTTTAAATTAGCACTCGCGCCCACTCGCCAGTGCGAGTATCTAGTAGAAATCGTAGATTACTCGTCCTGTTTGTAACTTATGGCTTTTGACAACACATAGTGTAAAGGTACATGTAAACTGCTCCGCTGAGAACAATGTTTGATGGCGACGAAAGCGACCACAACTCACGATTCACGAAGAAGTTTTCTCGCAAAGTAAGAATTGTAAGGTGCATTAGTAGTCAATTCAAATGACTTTTAAATTGAAATTAACAATCTTTGGCTTTCTTCTTTGAAGTTACTTAGTTTTGACAGTCCTCAATCAGCGCGATAACTTATGACGCCGGGAGAATAAAAAGCCTCGCTAGCGACGTAAAGCAAAACATCGTGAGAAAGTAACTATGACAACGACACAGTTGTCGCCTGTGCTGGGGTAGGTAGGGAGGGGGTGGGGGAATGGAGGGGGGGGGGGGGGGGGTTATTTGGCGAGTGAAAACGTATCCGGGCGAGTATAATTTGAACGTCACTCGCCCTGGTGGCGACTGCTCCCAAAAATTTCCAACCTTGTCAGTAGCTTCGGCTCCAGTAGCTAAAGAAACAAAAAACAACTTATAAAGGGAAAAGACGGAAAACTATTTCTTGTTTCCGCGTGGACGCAATAGTGTTTACCACAATTCAGACAAACAGCGGAAACGCAACTGCGCTTTGTGCCTAAGGCTATATAGCGGGAATTTCGTGTAACACGAAATTACTCAGACTTCGGAGCCCTTGTTTCATCGCTTTTGATTTTTCGCATCGTGAACAAATCTGCAAATTTATGACCGTAAATATGTTCTCTGTACGTTTATTCTTCTTCATGTTCCTTGCATTATTTTTGGAACAATTTGTATGTATGTAAATTTTGGCCCGTGTAAAGCGGCAACTCGCTGTGATGAACCAGATCAAAACCCCGATAAAAATAATTGGCCAATAAGAGGCATTATTTAACAACGACCGCGTTAGATCAAGGGTGATAATGGGCCTTTAAGAGGCTGTTTTCGTTCCTTCTTTGTTATATCACTAATTTTGTTGAGTCTGGAAAGAGCCGAGCATACGGCCCTCTGAGTCTCAATTAATTGGTAAGTCATTGAACTGATTGCATTTTGGTTGTAAAGCTAGTATTTCAGAAAAAAAAAAATACTTCCAAAGTATGGTGGCGGCTGAGACCTCTTGATGTTGTTAAACTCTTCTTTTGCATCCACCTTGAGACCATCTCTATCTGCAGTTATGAACCACAAAATAAGTTAAGTGCACGTAACGAATGCTGTGTATCAAGATTCGCTGCAAAGCTGTCCTAGAACTTACATCATATTGTGAAGAACTCACATCAGCATTTGAACGTTTCATTTCAGGTTTATGTGCATCTCTGCTGAAACGAATGGACGCAATGACGAGAGGTTGTTTTTCTGCTATTTGTTACGCAGTAGCTGGTAGGTTATCTTGAGCCGTTGTTTTACATTTTATATGCTATTGCAGCTTGATGCGCATTCTGCATGAGATTCAATTAAAAATTTTGCAGCATAATTTATAATAATTTACTTGAAAACGTATGCATTTGTCATTTGGTATTTACTGGCTTCGGTAACTAATAATGAAATAGACAAATATCCGCCAGGTAAAACGAAGCGGCGATTCATCAAAGTATGACAGTAGAACGGAGCAAATTTAGTCTTGCAATTCAATGAGCAAATTAGTTCTCCCAATAAGCTGTTTCATGCTTTTGCTCAAAACAGCTGAACGGAAAATCAAACTGCAAATTTAAGAGTGAATGACACAAAAAAGAGCTACGGATTTCCTTAATAATCATACCGAATACAAGATGCATACACTCTCGACCTGCATGTCTGAATATTAATATTGGCCTTCTGATCAAACTGGTTACTGAATTTACACAGCAAAGAGCAAGAATGTTGAGAAATTTACTTCAAACTCTTATGTAACTTGTACACTTCTATGCTTCCTCAAAGCTAAGTACTTTGAAACTAGAACAGTCTGTGGTAGTTTCATAAATCCACGTTGCTTAAAAGCAGTATAAGACGTATTGAAATCAAAGAAAAAAAAAACTAAATAAATGTATTTGTTTTCCTTGACAATCAAAAATTTCTGGCTTTGTTACGATTGGATAGGATGGGAAAGGACACCAAACTGAAACAAATAAAAATAAGCCTGATTATGTGTCTCATAAAATTGCACGGGGCTGATATCCACCTCTAGATAACAGCTTTCTGCATACGAATAAAATCATATTCAGTTGTAAATTCTGCACAGACTTATTCGGCAGCAAGGACCCCTCATTTATTGGAGCCACGGTTTTGTGTGATATTGAGCTTCACTTGTACGTTTTCATTACAGCCTTAAGCTTGGCGTCATATGTCGCAGGATCCTGCAGCCAAAATGGAATCGCTCTTGGTGGATCTTCTGGAAGCTTTTCCACTCCAAACTACCCGTCTAACTACCCCAGTAGCACAACGTGTCGATGGATAATCACAGTTCCAGAAGGACACCGAGTTCAGCTGACCTTCCAGACATTCATGATGGAGACTTGTTTCATTTCTTCCACATGCACTTGCGATCATGTTGAAATCAGAGATGGATCCGATGGAAGTGCTCGCGAGATAGCAGAATTCTGTGGCGGCAGAACTCCCGGGCTTTCTCCAGTTCTGTCTTCTGGGAGAAACATGTGGATAGAATTTGACTCGGATTACAGAACCGAAGCTCAAGGGTTCAAGGCAATTTACACCGCGGTTGGTAAGAAATCTTTTCTGTTGAGTTTATTCTCAAGGCTCTTCTTTTGACCATTGCCAGAGGCGTTTGAAACGACCATCGTCACATTGCGATTCTAAACAAACTATTCAAAGAATGACGGGGTTGACCCAGGCCGCAGCTTACTGAAGACTTTTGAAATGTGGCTCGTTGTTTGATGATTCGCTAGCTTATTTAAAGCTCATTTATTTTTCGTGGTACCAAATGTTTTCTTATTGGACAGGAGAGGAAACATTTTCAAGTTGATTAACAGTGAATATGTGAGCGATCATCGCAGTTATGAACATTACTCAAGCAGCAACGAAAATAAAGCCTGAAAAATATTCAGGCTTGTACGAGATTCGAACCTACGACCTCTGCGATACCGGTGCAGCTTAACAGAACTATTACGGTATCTATCTTCTTGTCTAAGCACACTTATATAATTAAAATACACGGCTTTTCTTTATTTTTAAATGCCGCCTAGTAGTATTTTAGTATCTCTATTCCTCATAAGCTTTGCTTCTCGGAGATTTCCCCGCCACAGTCACTCCTTCCAAGTTGTATGTTCACTTTAAATTTAATATTAATTAGCTATTTATTATCTCTTCTATTCTATTTGTAATGTATTCTGTGTGGCAAGAAGATAATAAAATAGATAATAAAAAGTTATATCGTATGCAAATTTGTCTAGTGACAAAACCGCCATTAAACCAGCTCACATCTTTTCTGAAAGAAGCAAAGGCTATCAATTTTAGACGAAAAACATTTGTTAGGTAGCCGATGATGCCTAAGAGCTTCAAACTACATTCAACCAACGAGGCAGCAGAAAAGTCGCTTTGAGTGCAAATATTGGGCTTCAGCATTTTGTTTTTGAGGAATACAATAGGTAAATCATAAACAATTAACTAATATTGGTCTTGCGTCGTAATTCAGCGACGAGTGGGAGGTCAGATAATTATGTATGATATAAGGCGATAACCACGCAAAGAAAGATTGCAAAGGAAATAGTTTGGCTTATTTACCAAACAAATAATCCAATATGCCACTGCAAGCTGAAATCAACTCCACGTAGATTCTTCTATTTTCACTGCTCTTGGAAGTGGAAATATAATTCCATCTTGATCATGAAATCTTTGACTTCACCTCAAGATATGCAGAAGGTTCCAGAAGCTAGCTGTCCTTGAAAATTCTCTCTGGTCGACTACACAATTATTGGAATCACTGAGTTGCAGTGATTACAACTGCTTGCCACTAAAAGTGACACCTGTTTAAAACGGATGAAATGCTTTAGAGTTTTGGAATGGACACCATGTTTGCAGCTCAGGTTAATAAAGTCGTACATAGCGTGCTCACTGAGGCGAGGATTTAGTCAAGATAAGATTATATATTTTGCTTCAGCGCAATCGTCAATAGGAAAATAATGGAGATTCCGTTAACTAAGATCAATGTAACGACGTAACTATCCATTTTTCGCAAAGGAGAGAGAGAGAAAGAGAAAGAGAGTCAACCAAGCAAAACACTATAAACAAGAACAAGAACAAACCACTGTTTTTGTGTCTTACTGGTTCTCTGACCGTCTCATGATTTTCAAACAAATATTCAGACTGCAGAAACAATTTTATATTCTCATCTCTCATGATGAATAAGTGCGAAAGATTGGATTTTAAGTTTCTCCTAAAATTATTATATTGAAGGAGACTGTAGCCAAAATGGAATCGCTCTTGGTGGATCTTCTGGAAGCTTTTCCACTCCAAACTACCCGTCTAACTACCCCAGTAGCACAACGTGTCGATGGATAATTACAGTTCCAGAAGGACACCGAGTTCAGCTGACCTTCCAGAGATTTATGATGGAGACTTGTTTCATTTCTTCCACATGCACTTGCGATCATGTTGAAATCAGAGATGGATCCGATGGAAGTGCTCGCGAGATAGCAGAATTCTGTGGCGGCAGAACTCCCGGGCTTTCTCCAGTTCTGTCTTCTGGGAGAAACATGTGGATAGAATTTGACTCGGATTCCAGAACCGAAGCTCAAGGGTTCAAGGCAATTTACACCGCGGTTGGTAAGAAATCTTTTCTGTTGAGTTTATTCTCAAGGCCCTTCTTTTGACCATTGCCAGAGGCGTTTGAAACGACCATCGTCACATTGCGATTCTAAACAAACTATTCAAAGAATGACGGGATTGACCCAGGCCGCAGCTTACTGAGGCTTTTGAAATGTGGCTGGTTGTTTGATGATTTGCTAGCTCATTTAAAGCTTCAAATGTTTTATAATTGGAGATGAAACATTTTCAAGTTGATAAACAGTGAATATGTGAGCGATCATTGCAGTTATGAACACTACTTATGCAGCAGTGAAAATATAATATACTTATGGAAGCATGCAAACACAGTTAGCAGAATTCTGTGGCGGCAGAACTCCCGGGCTTATTATATAACTGTAAACTTCTTATACGATAGGTAAATCATAAACATCCTAACTAATATTTGTGTGAAAGAAGCAAAGGCTATCAATTTAAGATGAAACAGATGATGTCTAAGAGCTTCAAACTAACGTTAACCAACGAGGCAGCAAAAAAAATAAAAAAAATAAAAATATATATATATATATATATATATCGCTCTCATTGCTTCTCTTATATGTAAAGCGCGCGCCTTACAGCGTGCGAGCAGCTTAAAGTCTCGTGCTAGCGTATATCTTACAACGGTTTTAACCGCTTTCACATCAGTTGCCCTGATGAAGTCTTTTAATAAAGACAAAATATTGGCAAAGTCGCATTCTCCAGGTCTTGGCTATTATATAACTGTAAACTTCTGTGTCGAATGAAGATACTAAAAACAATGAAAAACGAAAGTCTTCTGTTACTTTGCTTTTGGGCAAAATTTCTCTTGAAATTATTGTATTGAAGGAGACTGCAGCCAAAATGGAATCGCTCTCAGTGGATCTTCTGGAAGCTTTTCCACTCCAAACTACCCGTCTAACTACCCCAGTAGCACAACGTGTCGATGGATAATCACAGTTCCAGAAGGACACCGAGTTCAGCTGACCTTCCAGACATTTATGATGGAGACTTGTTTCATTTCTTCCACATGCACTTGCGATCATGTTGAAATCAGAGATGGACGCGATGGAAGTGCTCGCGAGATAGCAGAATTCTGTGGCGGCAGAACTCCCGGTCTTTCTCCAGTGCTGTCTTCTGGGAGAAACATGTGGATAGAGTTTGACTCGGATTTCAGAACCGAAGCTCAAGGGTTCAAGGCAATTTACACCGCGGTTGGTAAGATATCTTTTCTGTTGAGTTTATTGTTAAAACTCTTCGTTTGACCATTGCCAGAGGTAAGTTTGCTCCATTTACCTTTGAAACGACCATCGTCACGTTGCGATTCTAAACAAACTATTCAAAGAATGACGGGATTGACCCGGGAGCAGCTTACTGAGGCTTTTGAAATGTGGCTCGTTGTTTGATGATTTGCTAGCTCATTTAAAGTTGATTTATTTTTCGTGGTACCAAATGTTTTATGATTGGAGATGAAGCATTTTCAATTTGATAAACAGTGAATATGTGAGCGATCATTGCAGCTATGAACAGTACTTACGCAGCAGTGAAAATATAATATACTTATGGAAGCATGCAAACACAGTTTGCCACTCAGCTTTCGACACACATCTCTATTGAAAGAAAAACGTTTTGCCCCGAGTCGGAATCGAACCGACGTTCCCCAGTTACTAGTCGGGCGTGATAACCACTGCACTACCGGAGCAGCCACGCTGGCAACGTAGCCACTTTAGAAAGTGAAAAAAGGTGTTTCTTTCAATAGAGATGTGTGTCGAAAGCTGAGTGGCAAACTGTGTTTGCATGGTTCCATAAGTATATTGTTCTACGGCTTTCATGGCTTCGAAGGTATTTACCTGTATATATTTCTAATTCCCATCCTGGGAATTTAGAAGCCAGGAAACACACAAAAGTCTCGAAAGAAAAATGTTCCAAGGAATGGCCGACGTGCGATACTACTCACTTTCTAAAGTGGCCACGTTGCCAGCGTGGTTGCTCCGGTAGTGTAGTGGTTATCACGCCCGACTAGAAACTGGGGAACGTCGGTTCGATTCCGACTCGGAGCAAAAAGTTTTTCTTTCAATAGAGATGTGTGTCGAAAGCTGAGTGGCAAACTGTGTTTGCATGGTTCCATAAGTATATTGTTCTACGGCTTTCTTGGCTTCGAAGGTATTTACATATATATAGTGAAAGTATAACCTGAAAAATATTCAGGCTTGTACGAGATTCGAACCTACGACCTCTGCGATACCGGTGCAGTGCTCTACAAACTGAGCTAACAGGCTAACTGGGAGCTGGTCATCTTGTTGGTTCGTAATATGCCCGTGAATGTTGAATATGTGAATGAATTTATGATTTTCTTATATTTGAACTGCGGATTAAATAATGAATATGTGAACGATCATCGCAGGTATTTACAATACTTAAGCAGCAGTGAAAATAAACACTGTAATCGGGATTGGTTGACTTGAAGTCTCCGAACAACGAGGGCGGGACAGAGTAAGTTATAAGCGGGTAATTTCGGACTTGACCGAAATAAAAATCTTCTGTTGCCTTTCGAATAGTGTTTTAAAGCGTGACTATTAATAAAAATCTAAACTGGATGACTGAAATTACGAAACGAACCATAATAATCCATAGAAGTTTTAGTCCAATCTTTAATTCTCATGAGGGATATTTATTCTGTGCCCTGGGTGGGCGTTGAAAAATTAGACTTGTTAATGACAATCAAAGATTGATCTCGTGACTCTATATAAGAACCAGCAGGTTCCAATAATTTGCTAGCTGTTATTTGGTCCTTACTACATAACGGAAAGTGGAAGTATTAAGTATGCTTAAAGGAATACGATAGGTAAATCATAAACATCCTAACTAATATTTGTGTGAAAGAAGCAAAGGCTATCAATTTAAGATGAAACAGATGATATCTAAGACCTTCAAACTAACGTTAACCAACGAGGCAGCAAAAAAAAAAAAAAAATTCCTGGCTGAGCCACATTTTCACTTAATTACTTAGTTGTGTTGATTTCTGTTCCCAAATTAACCTTGTCTGTTTGTATTTCTCAGAAATCCGTAATGAATCGCCATCCAAACGGGAATAGGGTGGTGATCCTAAGTAATTAAGGCAGTCAGTTGCTAATGTATCCCCTCCCTACCTTACTGTACTATATATATATATATCGCTCTCATTGCTTCTCTTATATGTAACGCGCGGGCCTTACAGTGCGCGAGCAGCTTAAAGTCTCGTATTAGCGTGTCACATCAGCTAGCGTATATCTTATAACGGTTTTAACCACTTTCACATCAGTCGCCCTGATGAAGTCTTTTAATAATGACGAAATATTGGCAAAGTCGTATTCTCCAGTTCTTGGCTATTATATAACTGTAAACTTCTGTGTCGAATGAAGATACTAAAAACAATGAAAAACGAAAGTCTTCTTCACAAGCATCAGACACAGTTAATCTTCACGAAGAAACATACACTATCACAAATGAAGATAACCGACATGTTTTGTTCCACACCAAACAAAACAAACATGTCGGTTATCTTCATTTGTGATAGTATATATATACACAGATATAGCTGGAGTTTTCAAAACATGGCTTCTGGAGTCCATACTAACTCCTATTAGATGTCTCTCGCCGTTTCTTTCTTTCTTTTTTTTTGGGGGGGGGGGGGGGGGGGGGGGGGGCATGCTAGCTACATTAAAAATTGGAAGAAGAGAAAGAAACTGTACCTGACTTCAACTTTGCATTAAGGTCTTGTCCCCGCTCCCCTCCCCTCCAGTTTTATTTGTCAGTTAGTTTCCACTCTCTCTCAAGGAAAGAAACGTGCATTTGATGTCTTAGCGCGGTCAGTTAGCTCGCAATGACTTTGTTAGAGTTTGATTTTCCGTTGGCCTCCTAGAGCAGAGTATTCCTTAGGACATCATTAAGTCCAGTGAGGGGAAAAGTCTTGCGAGGTGCAGTGTCTGCCTCGTCTAATATCCTACTGTGCAGTTGTTTGCTAAACGAGTACTTTGTTTACCCGGGCGGTACTGCTGGAACAATGCAGGGATATTGAGAGCTCTGCTTTGAGAGGTAACAAGTCTTTAGCCTCAGAAAGTAGGTGTCGGTGATCATTTCTAGGATCAGGGAGAGAAACTGGTGTAGAATTTGGAGCATGCTAAAGAGTTAGTAAAATGCTGTGGCTAGATTGTCGTCAGCAGCTCCTCGCTAACACTGACAGTAAACATCCGGGACCTCAGGAAGCGAGTTTGCCAAGAAACACAAGGCATGGCTGGGAATTTGTCTGCAAAAAGCCTAAGTTTGAACATTTTTTTGACTAGTTTCCGCCCTCGCAACTTTATCGATCTTAAGCTAGTGATTTGATAGTCTGAAAGTATCATAACGACTGGTTTCCGGTGTCAGAAGTGATCACAAAATCGAGCGATAATTTACACAAATAAAATTCGACAATAATTAGCTGTGATTCTTCGTAGCAATCACGAACGCTCGGTTGAAAACGCTGCTAGACTTCGCCTAAATCTATGCCGCTAATTCCAAAGCTAACTTTGCCGTGAGAAAGAGCGTATTCTAGAGAGATTTGGCCGACTAACGCACCAAAATTCTCATGTCAGAGGTCAATTTCATGTCTAATTGCAAGACAAATAACATGTATTCTTTGTCTTCCCTTTGACAGAGACTGTAGGCTCATAACGGGCCTAAATGCAAGTCTCCCTTTTGATAAACCGAGGTATTGATAAAGAAAGTTCTAAAATCCCTCAAATTTTCATGAACCTGAAGTCGCGCATAATTAATTTCTTGTCAGGCTTTTCTAGTGCACGCGCCTATTATTACCGTTAGCATTCGTGTTTGTGTTGCACTCGCTTTTTGTTACCGGTATAATTGTTAGCGCTCACGTGTTTAGATTTGTAAGCCGCACTTTTATAATTGCGTGTAACGCTTGTAACAGTCATTCACCCTGAGGAAGACTGTTCTACACAGTCGAAATATAGGTGGTCCTTAAAAATGTTTTTTTTTCCCTTGAGTACGGTGTGTGGTACGAAACTATATAGTAATAAATATGCCAAGTCAAATCTTCAGTTGATCAGACTGTCTTCAAATATATATATATATATATATATATATATATATATATATATAAAATGTCAAATACGACTTTGCCAAAAGCAAAGTCGTATTTTCCAGTTCTTGGCTATTATATATATATATATATATATATATATATATATATATATATATACACTATCACAAATGAAGATAACCCACATGTTTTGTTCCATACCTATATTTCGACCACATAAAGTGGTCTTCATCAGGGTAAAAAAAAAAAAAAAAAAAATATATATATATATATATATATATATATAACTCTTCACAAGCATCAGTCACAAACAGTTAATCTTCATGAAGAAACATACACTATCACAAATGAAGATAACCCACATGTTTTGTTCCACACCTATATTTCGACCACATAAAGTGGTCTTCATCAGGGTAAAATTACAGTTACCACCGCACGCGTCATACTACTTTTAAAAGTGTAAACTTAAACAGCCTCGCGCGCGCGCATCAACAAACGATCTCCTCCCCGCGCGCATAATGCCATTATAAACCATCAACAAATTACGTGCGTCTGGAACGCCTGTTCTGACCGAAGAAAAAGTCATTGTCATTAAGACCATAAGGACTCAAAGTATTAAGCTTATATGCCCATTGGCCCTCCTTATCCCTCAGCTCCTCTTCCCCATTGACCCTGTCTATCAACTGAATGTTCATATCATCCAAACCGCTATGTCCATCACTCCAAAAGTGTTTATACAGTAGGTCGTCATTCTCCCGCTGTGCCTCATTCAATCTTGCATGGCGTCTTATTCTGGATTTATGGTTGTTAAACCTTATTCTAAACTTTGTAACAGTGGACCCCACATACTGTACTGAACACCTCTTACATGTGATCAAGTAAACCACATTACTTGAGTGACAATCAAGACTATAGTTAATAGAGTACTTCCTGTCATTATGAGTACACACAAAACAGTCCTTTTCCTCTAAATACCTACAGACTTCACATCGACTTGATTTACATTTACACGTTCCTCGCTCATTTTCTGCAGAACCACGGCTATTTATCTTCGCACGCACCAGGTAGTCCCCCAAACTTTTAGGTTTTCTGAATGCCACCAAAGGGATATCCTTGATGGCTTTTTTACATCGATCCGATGACTTCAAAATGGGATGTAGCTCTCTGAGTATTTTACTTATGTTCGGCAAGCCAGGATGGTAAGTTACCACGAAAGGTGTTTTTGCACTGCGTGTTTGCTGTTTACTTCTAAAAGCCTCTTCTCTGGTCATACGCCTAACTCTCCCGATTTGTTTTTCCACGAAGTTCCTCTGATGACCCCTTTCAATTAAGTATTCCACCAAATTCTCCGCCCGCTTCTAAAAAAAATAGGGCTTGGAACAAATCCTACGCAATCGCATCGCTTGAGCATACGGTATGCTCTTCTTACAGGCACCCGGATGACAGGAACTGTAATGTAAATATTGGTGACTGTCCGTTGGTTTAACAAATACGTCCGTCTCCAATACACCTGACTTGTTGATCACCCTAACATCTAAAAATTCTATTTCATTCACAGAACACTTTGAAGTAAATTTGATCGTGTTATGGGCATTGTTTAAATATTTTATAAATTCCTCCAACTTCCTTTCACCCTCCGTCCATATGATAAATATATCATCAATGTATCTCCACCAAATATAGGGCTTGACTTCTGCATCCCGAAGTAGACGTCTTTCCAAATTATCCATAAAGATATTTGCATATGAAGGAGCCATTCTTGTTCCTATCGCTGTTCCTAGCTTTTGTAGATAATGTTTGCCATTGAATTCAAAGTTGTTATTTCTCAACACCAAATCTGTAAAAGTGACTACGTCCTCATTCAATGATCCCTCCCAATCACCCTCATTGAAACCATCGAATTTCAGTAACGCTTCCTTCAAAGCTGCCACACCTTCATCATGTGGAATGTGGGGGTACAGGCCAACCACATCAACTGTACACAAAATGGACCCCTCCGGCAGCCTCCCCAGCTCTCCTAACTTCTTTAGAAAATCATTGGTGTCTTTGATGTATGACTCTATCCCTTGCACTAATGGTCGTACTTTATGGTCCACAAATTCAGAGATCTTCTCTGTAGGAGTGTTGCATCCAGAAATCACTGGTCTACCTGGACAACCCTGTTTATGTATCTTCGGTAAAAGGTAAAACCTACCAGGCTTCACATCTTCAGACGCCAAAAGATAATCTCTCGTTTTCTCATCAATATTCCCTTTGCTGTAACACTCATTTATTTTCGTATTGTTCTCTTTCATCATGTCCCGAGTAGGATCTCTATCCAATAACGTATATACTTCCGAATCATCTAGCTGTCGCATGGCTTCTTCTATATATGCGTCCCTATCCATTACAACGACCGCAGAACCTTTATCTGCTTGCTTTATGATTATATCTTCATAACTCCTCAAATTCTCCAGCGCCCTCTGTTCATCCCTTGTTATATTACGCCGATATGTTTTATCCAAATCGTACGCTAAAATCGCCTTTTCAACAGCGTCCACGTACGCCTCTATGGCTATTTCCCTGTTCTTCTCCGGACACCATTTTGACTTATTTCTGAACGCTGGCTTATCTGAAAAGTCCCCATCAACTTCATCTTCAGAATAAAAATACTCACGTAACCTAATCCGTCTGATATAATCTCTTATGTCCTTCCGAAGATTGTAAACATCAATCTTTTCCGGCATAGGGCAAAATTTCAATCCCTTAGACAAAAGAGATATTTCCGCTTCCGTAAGTAGTCTCTTCGAAAGATTGACAACAGTATGATTGCCAGTATCTAGCCCTGCATCCGTACTCATTCCAAACCGCCTTGCCGGTAACTCGTTACGTTCTCTTTCAACTCCTATATTACTACCTGCTGACGTTTCCCCCACTGTCCTAACCACATTATCCTGTAATTCATTCCGCAGACTACCTTCCGCCTCCCCGTGCATTGCCTCCAATACACTGTTTATGTCACTGCTGATTTCCCTCAAATCCACTAGTAATAGTGGACAGTCCACTGGTAGAGGATTCACACCAGCTAAATTCTCTTCTGGCGTCAAGTCTTCCACCTCTATCCTCCTATCAATGTCGTCAACATCCCCCATCCCTACACCCTGCCTAATTGTAGATACAAAGTTCTCGATTTCCTCCCTTGAGGGACCACTCACCATTCGATCCCCACTCTCTACACCGATTGCACTCAGCTCCCAATCCCCCTCAACATCCGGTTCCTCCACTCCAACCAAAGCACTACCAGTCAGTAATTCACCCAATTTCTTCCTTCTCCTTTCTAAAAGTACTTGATTAAATTTCTCACAAATAGCAGATATTTTTCTTACCATGTTATCCAAGGTCGATTCTCCGAAACGCTCCTTAATCTGACGACCACATAAAGTGGTCTTCTTTTACCCTGATGAAGACCACTTTATGTGGTCGAAATATAGGTGTGGAACAAAACATGTGGGTTATCTTCATTTGTGATAGTGTATGTTTCTTCATGAAGATTAACTGTTTGTGACTGATGCTTGTGAAGAGTTATTAATTGTTTGCATCGATGGAAAACAGGGAATCATACTACTTTTTCAAGTTGTTGAATTTGTGTAAAAGGCGTTTGAGTTACGACCACCACACTCGATTTTTGAACGCCTGTAAAGAAGAGGACGTTGTAGCGAAAGGACTTCGTCTGAAGAAGAAAGCCAATATTGAAGTTGTTACTGAGGATTTTGATGAGGAGTGGAGATTGGTTTTGATGGATGCTTCGAGGAAATTGCAGGATTTGTTAGTGCGACAAACGGGACATGTAGAGCGACGATTAACGGAAGATATTTTGGACACTAAACGTCAGATTAAGGAGCGTTTCGGAGAATCGACCTTGGATATTCTCCGAAACGCTCCTTAATCTGACGTTTAGTGTCCAAAATATCTTCCGTTAATCGTCGCTCTACATGTCCCGTTTGTCGCACTAACAAATCCTGCAATTTCCTCGAAGCATCCATCAAAACCAATCTCCACTCCTCATCAAAATCCTCAGTAACAACTTCAATATTGGCTTTCTTCTTCAGACGAAGTCCTTTCGCTACAACGTCCTCTTCTTTACAGGCGTTCAAAAATCGAGTGTGGTGGTCGTAACTCAAACGCCTTTTACACAAATTCAACAACTTGAAAAAGTAGTATGATTCCCTGTTTTCCATCGATGCAAACAATTAATAACTCTTCACAAGCATCAGTCACAAACAGTTAATCTTCATGAAGAAACATACACTATCACAAATGAAGATAACCCACATGTTTTGTTCCACACCTATATTTCGACCACATAAAGTGGTCTTCATCAGGGTAAAAGAAGACCACTTTATGTGGTCGTCAGATTAAGGAGCGTTTCGGAGAATCGACCTTGGATAACATGGTAAGAAAAATATCTGCTATTTGTGAGAAATTTAATCAAGTACTTTTAGAAAGGAGAAGGAAGAAATTGGGTGAATTACTGACTGGTAGTGCTTTGGTTGGAGTGGAGGAACCGGATGTTGAGGGGGATTGGGAGCTGAGTGCAATCGGTGTAGAGAGTGGGGATCGAATGGTGAGTGGTCCCTCAAGGGAGGAAATCGAGAACTTTGTATCTACAATTAGGCAGGGTGTAGGGATGGGGGATGTTGACGACATTGATAGGAGGATAGAGGTGGAAGACTTGACGCCAGAAGAGAATTTAGCTGGTGTGAATCCTCTACCAGTGGACTGTCCACTATTACTAGTGGATTTGAGGGAAATCAGCAGTGACATAAACAGTGTATTGGAGGCAATGCACGGGGAGGCGGAAGGTAGTCTGCGGAATGAATTACAGGATAATGTGGTTAGGACAGTGGGGGAAACGTCAGCAGGTAGTAATATAGGAGTTGAAAGAGAACGTAACGAGTTACCGGCAAGGCGGTTTGGAATGAGTACGGATGCAGGGCTAGATACTGGCAATCATACTGTTGTCAATCTTTCGAAGAGACTACTTACGGAAGCGGAAATATCTCTTTTGTCTAAGGGATTGAAATTTTGCCCTATGCCGGAAAAGATTGATGTTTACAATCTTCGGAAGGACATAAGAGATTATATCAGACGGATTAGGTTACGTGAGTATTTTTATTCTGAAGATGAAGTTGATGGGGACTTTTCAGATAAGCCAGCGTTCAGAAATAAGTCAAAATGGTGTCCGGAGAAGAACAGGGAAATAGCCATAGAGGCGTACGTGGACGCTGTTGAAAAGGCGATTTTAGCGTACGATTTGGATAAAACATATCGGCGTAATATAACAAGGGATGAACAGAGGGCGCTGGAGAATTTGAGGAGTTATGAAGATATAATCATAAAGCAAGCAGATAAAGGTTCTGCGGTCGTTGTAATGGATAGGGACGCATATATAGAAGAAGCCATGCGACAGCTAGATGATTCGGAAGTATATACGTTATTGGATAGAGATCCTACTCGGGACATGATGAAAGAGATCAATACGAAAATAAATGAGTGTTACAGCAAAGGGAATATTGATGAGAAAACGAGAGATTATCTTTTGGCGTCTGAAGATGTGAAGCCTGGTAGGTTTTACCTTTTACCGAAGATACATAAACAGGGTTGTCCAGGTAGACCAGTGATTTCTGGATGCAACACTCCTACAGAGAAGATCTCTGAATTTGTGGACCATAAAGTACGACCATTAGTGCAAGGGATAGAGTCATACATCAAAGACACCAATGATTTTCTAAAGAAGTTAGGAGAGCTGGGGAGGCTGCCGGAGGGGTCCATTTTGTGTACAGTTGATGTGGTTGGCCTGTACCCCCACATTCCACATGATGAAGGTGTGGCAGCTTTGAAGGAAGCGTTACTGAAATTCGATGGTTTCAATGAGGGTGATTGGGAGGGATCATTGAATGAGGACGTAGTCACTTTTACAGATTTGGTGTTGAGAAATAACAACTTTGAATTCAATGGCAAACATTATCTACAAAAGCTAGGAACAGCGATAGGAACAAGAATGGCTCCTTCATATGCAAATATCTTTATGGATAATTTGGAAAGACGTCTACTTCGGGATGCAGAAGTCAAGCCCTATATTTGGTGGAGATACATTGATGATATATTTATCATATGGACGGAGGGTGAAAGGAAGTTGGAGGAATTTATAAAATATTTAAACAATGCCCATAACACGATCAAATTTACTTCAAAGTGTTCTGTGAATGAAATAGAATTTTTAGATGTTAGGGTGATCAACAAGTCAGGTGTATTGGAGACGGACGTATTTGTTAAACCAACGGACAGTCACCAATATTTACATTACAGTTCCTGTCATCCGGGTGCCTGTAAGAAGAGCATACCGTATGCTCAAGCGATGCGATTGCGTAGGATTTGTTCCAAGCCCTATTTTTTTTAGAAGCGGGCGGAGAATTTGGTGGAATACTTAATTGAAAGGGGTCATCAGAGGAACTTCGTGGAAAAACAAATCGGGAGAGTTAGGCGTATGACCAGAGAAGAGGCTTTTAGAAGTAAACAGCAAACACGCAGTGCAAAAACACCTTTCGTGGTAACTTACCATCCTGGCTTGCCGAACATAAGTAAAATACTCAGAGAGCTACATCCCATTTTGAAGTCATCGGATCGATGTAAAAAAGCCATCAAGGATATCCCTTTGGTGGCATTCAGAAAACCTAAAAGTTTGGGGGACTACCTGGTGCGTGCGAAGATAAATAGCCGTGGTTCTGCAGAAAATGAGCGAGGAACGTGTAAATGTAAATCAAGTCGATGTGAAGTCTGTAGGTATTTAGAGGAAAAGGACTGTTTTGTGCGTACTCATAATGACAGGAAGTACTCTATTAACTATAGTCTTGATTGTCACTCAAGTAATGTGGTTTACTTGATCACATGTAAGAGGTGTTCAGTACAGTATGTGGGGTCCACTGTTACAAAGTTTAGAATAAGGTTTAACAACCATAAATCCAGAATAAGACGCCATGCAAGATTGAATGAGGCACAGCGGGAGAATGACGACCTACTGTATAAACACTTTTGGAGTGATGGACATAGCGGTTTGGATGATATGAACATTCAGTTGATAGACAGGGTCAATGGGGAAGAGGAGCTGAGGGATAAGGAGGGCCAATGGGCATATAAGCTTAATACTTTGAGTCCTTATGGTCTTAATGACAATGACTTTTTCTTCGGTCAGAACAGGCGTTCCAGACGCACGTAATTTGTTGATGGTTTATAATGGCATTATGCGCGCGGGGAGGAGATCGTTTGTTGATGCGCGCGCGCGAGGCTGTTTAAGTTTACACTTTTAAAAGTAGTATGACGCGTGCGGTGGTAACTGTAATTTTACCCTGATGAAGACCACTTTATGTGGTCGAAATATAGGTGTGGAACAAAACATGTGGGTTATCTTCATTTGTGATAGTGTATATATATATATATATATATATATATATATATATATATATATTTGAAGACAGTCTGATCAATACTTGCGCTGAAGAGATATATGTATATCTATCTATCTATCTATAGATAGATAGATAGATAGATAGATAGATAGATAGATAGATATACATATATCTCTTCAGCGCAAGTATTGGGCTTCAGCGTTTTGTCTAAAGGAATAAAATAGGTAAATCATAAACAACTTAACTAATATTAAGTTGAGTAACGTTAATCTTACGACATAACGATCCATTGTTTGCAAAGGAGAGAGAAAGAGAGTCCACCAAGCAAAACGAGTAAGAACAAGAACAAGCCACTGTTTTTGTGTCTTACTGTTTCTCTGACCGTCTCATGATTTTCAAACAAATATTCAGACTGCAGAAATAATTTTATATTCGCATCTCCCATGATGAATAAGTGGGAAAGATAAGATTTTAAGTTTCTCCTGAAATTATTGTATTGAAGGAGACTGCAGCCAAAATGGAATCGCTCTCAGTGGATCTTCTGGAAGCTTTTCCACTCCAAACTACCCGTCTAACTACCCCAGTAACACAACGTGTCGATGGATAATCACAGTTCCAGAAGGACACCGAGTTCAGCTGACCTTCCAGAGATTTATGATGGAGACTTGTGCCATTTCTTCCACATGCACTTGCGATCATGTTGAAATCAGAGATGGACGCGATAGAAGTGCTCGCGAGATAGCAGAATTCTGTGGCGGCAGAACTCCCGGTCATTCTCCAGTTCTGTCTTCTGGGAGAAACATGTGGATAGAATTTGACTCGGATTCCAGAACCGAAGCTCAAGGGTTCAAGGCAATTTACACCGCGGTTGGTAAGAAATCTTTTCTCGTTTAATTTTGGTTCTTCTTTTGACCACTGCCAAATATTCAGTGTGTAGGAAGAATTTTATATTGTCATCTCTCATGATGAATAAGGGTGAAAGATTGGATATTATCTTTCTCCTGAAATTATTGTATTACCAGTTGTAGTTGTTAAGATTTACCACAATGGTCTTGAGACTGGCATGGAATACACGTCATGAATCAGTTGGGCCTGCACACAACACTGTGAAACATCGATAGTAATAGTGCTTTATTCTTGCCAGGCGCATACTTATGCATCTCATTACCCTGATTACCCATGAACAGAAAGTATTCATTATAAAGTAAGACAGAAAAAGCCATCATAGCTGGGATGTAATGAACTATTTGTTACTTTGAAGGCCAGACTATTAAAGCTTCCAATTCTTCTCTCAAAAGTCGTATCCAGGTAGTAAACATTCGTGAGACTGTAGTCTGTGAAACTCCAAATCTGTCGGCAAGTCCCTTTCTAATGTCCCTTTCTAATGTCCAAGACTCCAAGTCCCCAGTCCAAAAAAACTCATCAAGTAATGATAGTAACCTTCATGCACCAAGAAACTCATCAACTGAAGTGTTGAATTGTTTCCTGTCATATTTACCATAGCTCATGTTCTTAGCTTTATCCACAACAAGCTCAAATCGAACCAGACGGGTATTAAAGTTGGGAAAACCAGTATAGAAGGCGGAAATACTGTGATTAACCTTTTTGGAAACGCTTAATTGAAAACTCTCACTCCTGAGGGAACTTAATTGATCTTGGAGAGATTTGAATGTACTCTCTAGCTTCTTGTGCAGTGTTGCAAGTTTGTGTTCCTTTTGATTCAGCGCAATTTATTTTATTAGAAGAAATTGTTGCATACTCAGAGGTTGAGGACTCAGTAGCAGACTCCTCAATAATAACAGTTACATCTTCAACACGGTGGTCAAAAGTTGAACTTTGAGGGAAATAACCAGCAACTTCTAATTCTACAGGTGGTTTCTTCCCATTTAGTGGCTTACTCCATGGAGGCAAAATGAGTTTTGTTCCTTGTTTTTCCTCCTTCAAAACGAGCAGAGCAAACTTCGGGTGTGAGAAAATTGCAATTTTGGTGTCTCGTTCCCAATTAGTCTTCTGTATTCCTTGCGAAGATGCACATCATTTGGAACACGATAAAAAGACAAATTTGGGGTTTTCCGTTTCTGATTCGTACACAACGGCACGCAGAAGTTGTAATGAGATGGCAGGCTAACCGACCGGTCAAAACGTCTTGTTACACAGTATTGTTTAGACTAAACAGATGAAAAAGTTCGCTGTAACCGGCGCCATATTGAAATAATGGTGTCCTTCCAAAAGAAGTTTTCGTTACATTTGGCGCGCAGTAGTGAGGAAGGGCATTATGCGCGCGGGGAGGAGATCGTTTGTTGATGCGCGCGCGCGAGGCCGTTTAAGTTTACACTTTTAAAAGTAGTATGACGCGTGCGGTGGTAACTTTAATTTTACCCTGATGAAGACCACTTTATGTGGTCGAAATATAGGTGTGGAACAAAACATGTGGGTTATCTTCATTTGTGATAGTGTATATATATATATATATATATATATATATATATATATATATATATATTTGAAGACAGTCTGATCAATACTTGCGCTGAAGAGATATATGTATATCTATCTATCTATCTATCTATCTATCTATCTATAGATAGATAGATAGATAGATAGATAGATAGATAGATAGATATACATATATGTCTTCAGCGCAAGTATTGGGCTTCAGCGTTTTGTCTAAAGGAATAAAATAGGTAAATCATAAACAACTTAACTAATATTAAGTTGAGTAACGTTAATCTTACGACATAACGATCCATTGTTTGCAAAGGAGAGAGAAAGAGAGTCCACCAAGCAAAACGAGTAAGAACAAGAACAAGCAACTTTTTTTGTGTCTTACTGTTTCTCTGACCGTCTCATGATTTTCAAACAAATATTCAGACTGCAGAAATAATTTTATATTCTCATCTCCCATGATGAATAAGTGGGAAAGATTAGATTTTAAGTTTCTCCTGAAATTATTGTATTGAAGGAGACTGCAGCCAAAATGGAATCGCTCTCAGTGGATCTTCTGGAAGCTTTTCCACTCCAAACTACCCGTCTAACTACCCCAGTAGCACAACGTGTCGATGGATAATCACAGTTCCAGAAGGACACCGAGTTCAGCTGACCTTCCAGAGATTTATGATGGAGACTTGTGCCATTTCTTCCACATGCACTTGCGATCATGTTGAAATCAGAGATGGACGCGATAGAAGTGCTCGCGAGATAGCAGAATTCTGTGGCGGCAGAACTCCCGGTCATTCTCCAGTTCTGTCTTCTGGGAGAAACATGTGGATAGAATTTGACTCGGATTCCAGAACCGAAGCTCAAGGGTTCAAGGCAATTTACACCGCGGTTGGTAAGAAATCTTTTCTCGTTTAATTTTGGTTCTTCTTTTGACCACTGCCAAATATTCAGTGTGTAGGAAGAATTTTATATTGTCATCTCTCATGATGAATAAGGGTGAAAGATTGGATATTATCTTTCTCCTGAAATTATTGTATTACCAGTTGTAGTTGTTAAGATTTACCACAATGGTCTTGAGACTGGCATGGAATACACGTCATGAATCAGTTGGGCCTGCACACAACACTGTGAAACATCGATAGTAATAGTGCTTTATTCTTGCCAGGCGCATACTTATGCATCTCATTACCCTGATTACCCATGAACAGAAAGTATTCATTATAAAGTAAGACAGAAAAAGCCATCATAGCTGGGATGTAATGAACTATTTGTTACTTTGAAGGCCAGACTATTAAAGCTTCCAATTCTTCTCTCAAAAGTCGTATCCAGGTAGTAAACATTCGTGAGACTGTAGTCTGTGAAACTCCAAATCTGTCGGCAAGTCCCTTTCTAATGTCCCTTTCTAATGTCCAAGACTCCAAGTCCCCAGTCCAAAAAAACTCATCAAGTAATGATAGTAACCTTCATGCACCAAGAAACTCATCAACTGAAGTGTTGAATTGTTTCCTGTCATATTTACCATAGCTCATGTTCTTAGCTTTATCCACAACAAGCTCAAATCGAACCAGACGGGTATTAAAGTTGGGAAAACCAGTATAGAAGGCGGAAATACTGTGATTAACCTTTTTGGAAACGCTTAATTGAAAACTCTCACTCCTGAGGGAACTTAATTGATCTTGGAGAGATTTGAATGTACTCTCTAGCTTCTTGTGCAGTGTTGCAAGTTTGTGTTCCTTTTGATTCAGCGCAATTTATTTTATTAGAAGAAATTGTTGCATACTCAGAGGTTGAGGACTCAGTAGCAGACTCCTCAATAATAACAGTTATATCTTCAACACGGTGGTCAAAAGTTGAACTTTGAGGGAAATAACCAGCAACTTCTAATTCTACAGGTGGTTTCTTCCCATTTAGTGGCTTACTCCATGGAGGCAAAATGAGTTTTGTTCCTTGTTTTTCCTCCTTCAAAATGAGCAGAGCAAACTTCGGGTGTGAGAAAATTGCAATTTTGGTGTCTCGTTCCCAATTAGTCTTCTGTATTCCTTGCGAAGATGCACATCATTTGGAACACGATAAAAAGACAAATTTGGGGTTTTCCGTTTCTGATTCGTACACAACGGCACGCAGAAGTTGTAATGAGATGGCAGGCTAACCGACCGGTCAAAACGTCTTGTTACACAGTATTGTTTAGACTAAACAGATGAAAAAGTTCGCTGTAACCGGCGCCATATTGAAATAATGGTGTCCTTCCAAAAGAAGTTTTCGTTACATTTGGCGCGCAGTAGTGAGGAAGGTCATGTGATATTGGAATGGGGCCTGCTGGAACACGAAAACTTGCCGGGACAACCAATATATGAAATGCTTGGATCGCAGAGTCTTGCTTGAGTAAAATGATTTTCAAACTTGTAATTTATATTTGTCCATTTTTATTCAGCTAGCCTCGAGCGTTGATTTTTCCCTGACAACATTTTTTACATCGCTTTCAGTTTCCTTGGTTTATCACATGTGAGGCAAAATTACTGAATGCTGATTGGCTGAGACAGAGGGCATTTTTTCTTAATCACGAGGGCACTTTTGGTATGCAAGAGGGCATGATTACTTGCAACAATGGCTTCCCGTTTCGTGGAAGCCGACGCAATCTTGATTTAGGAACTAAGGCACGGTAGCGAGAACAAAAATACTAAACGAAGTACTGTCTATTGGACCGGTGTTTTCAAACAACAGGCTGTAACAAGGGGGAAAAAGGAGGAAATTGAGAGCTAAGACGTGTCACAGCTGAACGAAGCGCTCGCCCAATTTTTTGTAGAGCTGAGGAAGAAAACGGCAAAGAGTATGAACCAGACTCTTTGAAGGTCATGCAAGCATCTTTAGATCGCTAAAAATTATCCAAAAAGTTATCCAAAATCTATCGTAATAGATGCAGAGTTCCTGTCGTCAAGAAAAGTCCTAGAAGGAAAGGCAAGAAAGCTTCGCGAGCTTGGAATGGGCAAGTGGCCGAACAAAGTCCAGAGCCTTACGAAAGAGGAAGAAGAAATATTATGGGAGAACGGGCAGTTGGGAGACGAAATCCCCCGCCGGGTCACTCATTAACACAATCTGGTGGCTGCTTACGATGCACTTTGGACTACGCGGCCGAAAAGAGCACCATGATATGAAAGTCGAAGACTTCTCTTTGCAAAAAGATGATGGCCGCTTTGAATTCGTCACTTTTTCCGAAGGCCTCACAAAGAAAAGAGATGGCGGAATGCGAGTCAAATCACGGCTAGCTACCCCTAAAATGTTCGCAACCGGTGAGAAGAGAGGTCCTGTTGCTTTGTTGAAGGAGTACTTAGAAAAACGTCCGGCAGAGCTGAAGACTACAGTGCCATTGTACCTTGGTGTTATCGAAAACCCAAAAACCAGCGTGTGGTTCAAAAGACACCCATGGGGAAAAACACCATAAATAAAATCATAAAAACAATGAAGGAAACTCACCTCTGAAAGTTACCTGTCCAGACAAGAAGCTTACCAACCACAGCGCCAGAAAAACGGTTGAATGCTCCGGCATTCCGAAATGTGAGATTAAATGCATCACTGGCCACAGTTCCGAGCAAGGTTTGGATGACTACGACTCCTGTGATGAAAACGAACAAAGAATGATGTCCAACATCATCGTCAATGTCACAAATACTACCACTACAAGACTAGTACTTCAACCACTGTCTTCAGTACAAAAACACAGCCCGGCTCAGCTCCTAGTCAAATCTACAATTTCAGCCATTGCAATTTGACTCTCAACATCGCTGGAAATCATTCTTGCCAAGCAAGTCTCAGCCAGAGCAAGCGAGGTTACAAGATCGAGAATTTTTCTCCCAGAATCTGACTCCGATTAAGGTGTATTGTTCACATAAATACATTTTTTGAGCCTTTTTACTGTTCGCGGCAACAATTTAAGGTGAGCCCACACGAGGGGATTTGTTGAAGGAACATGTTGCTGCAAAACGTAGCAGCGACACATTTACTAACTGTACACATTAGGGGTTATATAGCTGGGACGTGTAGCAGGGAAATGAATCAGGGGAAGGATCACGACTTGCACACACGCACGGAAATGTAGCTGGAACAAATCCCTGGGAGATTTTGCAGGGATACATCCTCTCTTATTCTCTCGTGCAACATAAATTTTGCAAAATTTGTCCCCGCAACATGTCGCATGAAGTTCAACAAGTTGAACTCCGTGCGGCATGCTGCAGGGACACATTCTGCGCAAAATTCATGTTGCACGAGTAAAAAAGGTGCCAACGCACACGAGTGTGTAAACTCTGCGATTTGGTCCCTGCTTCATGTCCCTGCTACACATCCCTGCAACATCTCCCTCAGTGTGTACTTAACGCAATTTTGTCCCTGCTACATGTTGCACCAACATGTTCCTGCAACATGTCCCCTCGCATGAGCCCACCGTTACTGTTGATTGCAATTTAACTGAATGAAGCCGTGTAACGTTGCTGAGCTCCGTGTCAAATCTACAATTTCAGCCATTGCAGTGTGACTCTCAACATCGCTTGAAATCATTCTTCCCAAGCAAGTCCCAGCCAGAGCAAGCGAGGTTACAAGAGAATTTTTCTCCCAGAATCTGACTCCGATTAAGGTGTATTGTTCACATAAATACATTTTGAGCCTTTTTGCTGTTTGCGGCAACAATTTTTAACTGAATGAAGCCGTGTAACGTTGTTAACTGTATTTTGAGAATAAAATGTTCATTGAATCTATTGGTCAGTTACGTTTGTTTTGACATTTGTGGCGGCATTGAAAGGGCTTCATCGCGTGGACATCGTGCGCGAATGCAATCCCCTCAAAGATTTTGCCCATTATGTGGCATATACTAAACAGTGAACAAATTCAACACTGGAGACCGTGTAGTGTAGGAATAATTCAAACTACGTGAAACAAAGCGGGGTGAGACAAAGGAAGTGAAATCTCCCACACTCCTTGTTTTAAAAACATCATGATGTATTTGTTTCTTACAGAAAAGGAGTCTGAGTCTGAGTCTGAGTCTTCTCATTCTTCCTATAGGTAAGTTTTAAGAGAATCAAACAACGACACTGCCTATAAAAGGGATTCCTCCCCTCTTTGCACGCAATTTCTGCTTATTTGGTAAGCGCACGTGTACATGTATCCGTGTGAAATATATGATCACTGATTTCCCTTCACCAGGGCCGTGTTCACGGGTCTGGATAATCTCATATTTTATTCTATCTGTCTGCTTCCATTAATCTGTTATGTTTCGGAATAACGTTTGACTAGGGGTGCTTAGCATTTGTCAGAAAAATCCGGATGGAATGACCGTTGAATAATGGTAAGCGATTTTCCGAATTTACCGACCAACCGGATGAGAGTAGCGCTTACCATTTACTGCAAGGCGTTCCGTCATGGGTGCTCACTCGTTCTGGTACAAAAAGACCTGGAATCGGAACGATTTGCTCAAATGGTAAGCAGATTTCCAAAATTCCGTCCCGAACGGTGAAAGAGGACTACCTCTGGAGGTTGTCCACAATTTCAGAAAAGATTTTCCGGAAAATTACCTTATCATTTAACTTCAAACCGAAATTTCCGGATTTTCCTGACAAATAGTAAGCATGCACCCCCAGTTTCATCATGATATGATTGGGAAGTTCTTCAGTACGTAAGCCATTGAAGGTTCAGTGATAAACGAACAGACTGTGAATACGTGTTGAGTATGAAACGTCTTGACAACGAATACTGTAAAAGTATATGCGATGACGATGATGATGACGGACAGAGCAAGCAACAACAGACTAGTAAACATTTATTTCAATTTCTTTTTCAGCCGTTCACTGGTCATAGGAGGCTCAGTTGGTGGGATTGTCAGCCTGGTTTCAATGATTTTCTGTTGTTGTCGCATTTTCAGTAAATTTTGCGTCGAAGTATAGGTAGTCGAATGGGGCCTAGTAAAATTAAGGATTAATAGCAAGGGTGTTTTCAGCTGAAATTGCCCTCGTCGCGAATTTCAGCAACTTCTGAAAATATCACGTGCAATTTGTAGTATCTTGTTAAGCTAGCACCAGATCTTTATGCCTTTTCACTTTAACGAATATAACCCAAGTTAAAACAAATGAAGAAAGCAAGTGTGCGTTCAGTCAATCAGGATCATGTATTTCTAGCTGGCGCTCGACCAATCGGGAGCGAGTAGTTTTGCCCTATTCAGAAACAAAAATAAGAAAAAGCACTGTATTTTTCGACCATTTAACGGTCCGTAATTTTGTAACGTAACTTTCATCAAGTTAAAAACGGATTTCAAGTAAATAAAAAAGTAAATAAAAAAAGTAGTGATAAAAGGTGATTTCAGGTGTTGTAACGATGATCGTACTAAAACGGATAGGGTCAACATTGTTTCTTCCATTCTAACTAAGCGATATTGCGAATAGCTATGGCATTCATTACGTGCTTTACTTCACGCTTTTTCTAACTTTTGCCGGTATTCAGCTAAATCACGTGACAAATCATGTTACGTCATTTCCTGTTCCTTGCACTGTTTATTTTTAGCTGACCTGCACTCACAGTTTAAAAGCCAAATCGGCATAATAATGAAGTTTACTAGCATTAACAAGAATCGAGGCACGCCCACATAACATCATACCTTTTAGCTTCTCCGTTGTTATTTAAGCTTTTTTTCTGGTTCAGTTTTCGAATTGAAACCAAAATCTCTGTGCACATGCAGAACCTTCGGTGGTCTAAGTGTGCTATTGTGGAGGCGACTCGAAAGTCTCTTTCGGAATTTCGATTTCGAGGAAACTGAAAAAGAATACGAAGTTTTGCACAAGTACTGATAAACCAAACATGATCTTAAATTCTACCAACTTACTACTTGATGATATTATCTGATATTACTTAGCACTTTAAAATGTAATTTCAGCTTTTAGTATAAATACGGGCTGATTGTAAGACTCGCACTCACACGTGTGAAGCTGATCAAAGAACCTTAACTGAGTCGCCAACTTCTGCCTTCTCGTGAACCTTACCCTGCTTCGTGAAGGAACTCAAGCCATTTGTGCGGAAACGCATGCGACGTTTTTGATCTGTTTCCAAACCCTTGCAGTGTGTTCCCGCGACAAAGTTACCTTAAAGCTTGAGCGCGTGCCATGCTGCGTTAACTCTTGGTAAAAAGGAATCATGATGAAAAAAAAACAAACAAGTAAACGAACGAACAAACAAACAAACAAAAACAAAAGACAACTACACGAATACCGTAAACTGCCGCTTATAAGCCCTGCGCTTACACATCTTCGTAAAAGCCGCGGCTACACGAGCGATGTTTTGCTCGCGCCGTTGATGCAATTTTTTCAAATTTTGTCGCGTCGCCAGCGCGCAATGAAAATCGCAAGTGTAGCCATCTTCGCAGAGGTGATGCGACAGCTGAAAAAATCGCAAGAGAAAAGTCACCAGAGTCGTAACTTTCGCGACAAAATCGCACAGATTATTGGCCGTGTAGCTCGCGACCTTCAATTTGTCACTCGTGTAGCCACCCTGGGCGCGCTGGCGACGCGATAAAATTTGAAAAATCGCATCACCGGCGCGAGCAAAAAAATCGCTCGTGTAGCCGCGGCTTTACGGATTTTAAGAGGGCTTATAGATGGAGGGGCTTATATCCGAGGGTGCTTATAACCGGAATGGAAATAGCGCTTCGAAACAAGTTATAACAGTGCTGATCAAGATGCGTTTTTTCATTTAATGATTTTTAATGAAGCTTCAAAACGTCATAATAGATCAAATCTATATCTCTCAAAACAATAAAAGCTGGAGGGGGGCTTATATCCGGAAGGGCTTATAATCGGATGTATTTTTTGTTGTTGTTTCTGTTTACTCCTTAGATGGACCTATAACCGGAGGGGCTTATAACTATACCGAGTGCAAATTTTGATGTTATTGTTAACATAGATTCCGTTCCTAGAAGTGACACAGTAAACCATCAAATAGATTGCTTTCTTCGCTTCCCTTTACGAAATCACCCAGAAAGTGGACAGCGTTACTTGTCTGATGAGGAACGCGTAAAAACCGTGAATGCGTAAAGAAGGTTCACCTGGATGAGGATAAGATCGACACACTCGAGGGTGACACAACGGAACAAGAACGCAAACACAGGTTTACGGCGTCTAATATTCATTTGATTTCGCACAGACAAAGAAATCAAGAGAATTTCGCAAACACACTTATGCAGCCAAAACCTTTTACGTCTAGACATACCAGACACGGGATCAAATATATGCCAGAAGCACTTCATGCATATATGAAATATATGAACAATAGATCAACTCCAGTTGAAGTTTTTAAAAGTGGTCTGGTTGTCTACAAAAGGGAACCAGTACTGGCATGCTCAACTGACGGGAAGGTCATTGACGCAAGTTGCAGCAAGCCATTTGGCTTACTGTCCAGAGACAAAGTTCCTTGTATCTCCTTTGGATGCTTGTTCAGACCCCAGATTTTGTTGTGAGAACATTGATGAGCAGTGTAAATTGAAAGTAGCCCATCCTTATTATGCACAAGTTCAAGGGCAAATGGGGATAACCGGCGCTGATTGGTGTGATTTTGTGATTTTTACCAAGAAGGGAATGTCTATAGAGAGAGTTCCCTTTGATTCTGAGTACTGGCAGGAGCTGGAGGGGAAGCTGCTGTTCTATTATTATACACATTTCATTAAATGTGCCATAATTGATGCCTTATAAACTTCAGACTAACTTATAGCGGAGCTACATGGTTAAGAAAATATGGTAACCCGTCTACTCGAGAAAATTTGGTTTTGGTCACCGTACTTAATACGCCCATCCATGTATGCCAAGTCACACTTGAGATGAACCTGTTCTTTTTGCGCATTTTAGCAGAAAATCGTTGGAAAAACAAACAAAAAAACTGAAGACAGTAGGAGAAGAAGCTTATGATCTTTTTGCGGAACGGCTTTGTATTTTCTGGGCCGTAGCCGGACGAAAACTGTTACCGAGGCAATGCCGGTTAAGAGGAAAAAAAAACCATCTCTTTAAAATGTATAGCCTCTTACAAGAACCTCAAACAAATGCTTCAGCGCGACTGTGAAACTGGAGAGCCTACTTTATATCTTCGTATTAAAGACACAAACAATAATAATAATAATAATAATAATAATAATAATAATAATAATAATAATTTTTTTAATAATAATAATAAATTAAATAAAAATAAAAAAATACGATAAACTCGACATTTTTACCGAGGCAAGAGCCACGGTTCCCCTCATGCTGGCTACGGCCCTGATTTTTGAGACTCGAGGGGAAAAAAGTGATCAAATGCATGTGCACGTCTCAAAATCTGATAGAAAGCTGTCAAAAACTAGCGCACTTCACACTTCATTGAATAAGTAAGAGATCTTCGTCCCAAGATTGACAACAACCCAAATTTTGCCCTATAA
>JAEMWC010000222.1:985000-1037667 GCA_016490735.1 Pachyseris speciosa
AGACATTTATGATGGAGACTTGTACCATTTCTTCCACATGCACTTGCGATCATGTTGAAATCGGAGATGGACGCGATGGAAGTGCTCGCGAGATAGCAGAATTCTGTGGCGGCAGAACTCCCGGTCTTTCTCCAGTGCTGTCTTCTGGGAGAAACATGTGGATAGAGTTTGACTCGGATTTCAGAACCGAAGCTCAAGGGTTCAAGGCAATTTACACCGCGGTTGGTAAGAAATGTTTTCTCTTTTTACTTCTTTTGACCACTGCCAAAAATTCAGTGTACAGAAAGAATTTATATCAGCTCTCATCTCTCGTTATGAATAAGTGCGAAAAATTGGATTTTATCTTTCTCCTGAAATTATTGTTTTGCAGGAACCTGCATTTTGATTAGTGTTTTAAAGCGTTACTAGAAGTTAAAATCTAAGCTGGATGAGTACTATATAAACAAACCATAGTAATCGACAGAAGTTTTATTCTAATTTAATTCTCATAAGGTATCTTTATTCTCTGCATTGCGGGGCCGTTGAAAAATTTATACTTGTTCATGAAAATCAAAGTTTGATTTGACTCTTAAGAAGAACCCGCAGGTTCCATAAATTTGCTAGCTGTCATTTTGTCTTCGCTACATAACGAAACTCTGAGTATTCGTAACAAGCTTACCGTAAAAGCTCTGTAAAGCCCCCCCCCCCCGGGGGGGGGTTGCTTATTTAATTTCCGCCTTATTAACGAGGACTTATTGTACAGATCTCAAACAGCTGCTGTAAAACGTAATTATTTAATACGGAACTGGAAACAGTATTGTGTGTTTTATTGTATATTTGTTGAAAAACAAACCAACTGGGCCGCATAAAGTGTATAGAGAGGGGGAGGGGGGGGGGGGGGGCTTATTACAAAAACCGACTACCAAACGGGGGAAATTATCAGCGAGAGAGGTGGGGGGGGGGGGGGGCGTGATTCAAAGAGAGGCGGGGGCTGAGAGCTTTTACGGTAAGTTATATCGTATGCAACTTTAGCAAGCTCACATCTTTTCTGAAAGAAGCAAAGACTATCAATTTTAGACGAAAAACATTTATTAGGTAGCAGATGATGCCTAAGATCTTCAAACTACCTTCAACCAACGAGGCGACAAAAAAGTCGCTTTGAGCACAGATATTGGGCTTCAGCGTTTTGTTTAAAGGAATACAATAGGTAAATCATAAACAACTTAACTAATATTGGTCTTGCGTCGTAATTCAGCGACAAGAGGGAGGTCAGATAATTATGTACGATATAAGGCGATAACCACGCAAAGAAAGATTTCAAAGGAAATAGTTTGGCTTATTTACCAAACAAATAATCCAATATGCCACTGCAAGCTGAAATCAATTCCACGTGGGTTCTTCTATTTTCACTGCCTTTGAAAGTGGAAATATTCCATCTTGATCATGAAATCTTTGACTTCACCTGAAGATATGCGAAAGGTTCCAGAAGCTAGATGTCCTTGAAAATTCACTCTGGTCGACTACACAAATATCGGAATCACTGAGTTCCTGTGATTACAACTGCTTGCCACTAAAAATATTACTTCATTAAAACGGACGAAATGCTTTTAATTAGAGTTTTGCAATGGAAACTGTTTTGGCAGCTCAGGTTAATAAAGTCGTACAAAGCGTGATCACCTAGGCGAGAATTACGTCAAGAAAAGATTATATATTTTTCTTCTTCAGCGCCGATTATTCAATGCAAAAATACAAAAACAAACTTACGACATGACTATCCATTTTGTGCAAAAAAGAGAGAGAAAGAGAGTCAACCAAGCAAAACACTATGAACAAGAACAAGAACAAAAACACTGTTTTTTGTGTCTTACTGTTTTTCTGACCGTCTCATGATTTTCAAACAAGTATTCGGAGTGCAGAAAGAATTTTATATTCTCATCTCTTATGATGAATAAGTGCGAAAGATTGGATTTTATGTTTCTCCTGAAATTATTGTATTGAAGGAGACTGCAGCCAAAATGGAATCGCCCTAAGTGGATCTTCTGGAAGCTTTTCCACTCCAAACTACCCGTCTAACTACCCCAGTAGCACAACGTGTCGATGGATAATCACAGTTCCAGAAGGACACCGAGTTCAGCTGACCTTCCAGACATTTATGATGGAGACTTGTACCATTTCTTCCACATGCACTTGCGATCATGTTGAAATCAGAGATGGACGCGATGGAAGTGCTCGCGAGATAGCAGAATTCTGTGGCGGCAGAACTCCCGGTCTTTCTCCAGTTCTGTCTTCTGGGAGAAACATGTGGATAGAGTTTGACTCGGATTTCAGAACCGAAGCTCAAGGGTTCAAGGCAATTTACACCGCGGTTGGTAAGAAATATTTTTTTAATTGTGGTTCTTCTTTTGACCACTGCCAAATAATCAGTGTGTGGGGAGAATTTTATATTCTCATCTCTCATGATGAATAAGGGCAAAAGATTGGATATTATGTTTCTCCTGAAATTATTTTATTACCAGTTGTTGTTGTTAAGATTTACCACAATGGTCTGCGACTCGAATATAAGTCATGAATCATTTGGGCGTGCACACAACACAGTGAAACATCGATTGTAATAGTAACCTTCATGCACCAGCAAACTCATCAGCTGAAATGTTGAATTGTCTCCAGTCATATTTAACCATCTCATGTTCTTAGCTTTATTCACAACAAGCTCAAAGCAAGCCAGAAGGGTATTAAAATTGGTAAAACCAGCATAGAAGGCAATACTGTTATTAACCTTTTTGGAAACCTTTAATTGAAAAAACTCACTCCTGAGGAAACTTAATTGATCTTGGAGAGATTTTAATATACTCTCCAACGGTTTCTTGTGCAGTGTTGCAAGTTTGTGTTCCTTTTGATTCAGCGCAAGTTATTTTATTAGAAAAAATTGTTGCATACTCAGAGATTGAGGACTCAGTAGCAGTCTCCTCAATAATAACAGTTACATCTTCAATGCAATTTTAGTGTCTCGTTCCTTATTAGTCTTCTGTTTTCCTTGCGAAGATGCACATCCTTTGGAATACGATAAAAAGACAAATTTGGGTTTTCCGTTTCTGATTCGTACACAAAGGCACGCAGCTAACCGACCGGTCAATACGTCTTGTTACATAGGGTAGTTCAGGCTAAACATATGAAAAAGTTCGCTGTAATCGGCGCCATATTGAAATAATGGTGTCCTTCCTAAAGGATCCTTCGTCACATTTGGCGCGCCGTAGTGAGGAAGGTCATGTGATATTGGAAACGGGCCTGCTGGAATACGAAACCTGCCAGGACAAGCAACATATGAAATGCTTGGGTCGCAGGGTCTTGCTTGAGTAAAATGATTTTCAAACTTGTAATTTGTATTTGTCTCTTTTTATTCGGCTAGCCTCGAACGTTGATTTTTCTCTGACAACATTCTTTACCTCACTTTCAGTTTTCTTGGTTAACGGCAGTGAACTAATCCAACATTGGAGACTGTGTAGTGTAGGAATAATTCAAACTACGTGAAACAAAGCGACGTGAGACAAAGGAAATGAAATCAGCCACACTCCTTGTTTTAAAAACGTCATGATGTTTTTGTTTTTTACAGAAGAGGAGTCTGATTCTGAGTCTTCTCATTCTTCCTTAAGGTAAGTTTTAAAAAGTTAAGAAATAAAATGACGTGAGCGAGATTAAAAGTGGACTGAACTATCATACCTTTTAGCTTCTCCGTTGTTATTTAAGCTTTTATCTAGTTCAGTTTTCGAATTGAAACCAAAATCTCTTTGCACAAAACGCTAGGTGGTCTCTCAGTGTGCTATTGTGGAGGCGACTCGAAAGTCTCTATCGGAATTTCGATTTCCAGGAAATTGAAGAAGAATACGAAGTTTTGCAGTAGTACTGATAAACCAAACGTGACTTGATGATATTGTCTGATATTACTTAGCACTTCAAAATGTTATTTCAGCCTTTAGTATAAATACGGGCTGATTGAAAGACTCCAGTCAATTGTAACTTCTCTTGCACTCACACGTGTGAAGCTGATCAAAGGACCTTAATTGAGTCGTGAAATTCTGCCTTCTTGTTAACCTTACCCTGCTTCGCGAAGGACGCCATTTGTGCGGAAACGCATAGGACGTTTTTGATCGGTTTCCAAACCCTTGCAGTGTGCTCGCGCAACAAAGTTACCTTAACGCTTCCGCGCGTGCCATGCTGCGTTAACTCTTGGTAAAAAGGAATCACGATGGAAAAAAAAGGAAACAAAACAAAAGACAAGTACATGAATACCGTAAACTGCCGCTTTATGAGCCCTGGGTTTTGGGAGGGCTTATAGAGGGAGGGGCTTATATCCGAGGGTGCTTATAACCGGAACAGAAAAAGCGCTCCGAAACAAGCTATAACCAGGGTCCCTAAGGGGGGATGGCCAGAGCCTGTGAGCCCTAAATGGTTTGCCGTGCTCCGCTCCGTTGCTTGGAACCCTAATATTATTTTACTGCAGAGCCTGGAGCCTTCAAAACGTTTGCTGCGGAGCCCGAAGCCCCAGACATGACTAACTGATTCGGACTTTCTTGCACAGAGATGGCGTCATAAAGGTGCTTTGTTTGTTGTTTGTTGGAAGTCAGAACAAAGATAGTGAAAAACCGGTAAACTAGACTGAGGTTAATTAAAATTTGGTTTATCTTGGGAGTTGATGATGCAAATTGACAACCGTAAAGAGATTCAAAAAGCTGATTCGTGCGAATCGAGGAATTCTGTGTTGTTTATAGTTTATATAGAGAAGATGGAGTTACGCTATTAGTGGTAACGTGCAAAAACAGGAATAAATTAGAATGAATGAAAAGCGTTCGTTGATTGTTGTTCAAGCGGGCCATCATCACACACAACAAATTGGTCAACAGTTAGCACCATAACGCCACAAAAGGAAACGAATGACAGAATTCCATTTACCCTCACATTTCACCCTCATAATAACCCAGTAAAAACCATCACTTTTAAAAACTTTAAAATACTGTAAAATGATCCAAAAACTGCTAGAATTATTTCGCAACCACCACTGATTTCATTCAAACGAGAAAGAAATGTTGGCATTCCAAACGCCACCAACTATAGGGCCCTAAGCAACTTGTTAAGATCACTGATCGTTTCACATATACCTACACAAATATTATCTATTGCACTGTACAAAAGGTTTTACATGGGCGAAACCGGAAGACGACTAGGCGACCGATTCCGAAAACGCCTACGTGATGATGAAAAAGATGACAAAGACGCATCCAAACCAGTCGCCCGGCATTTTAATCTCCCAAGCATTCCAAACAACACATATTGATCTGTGGCCTTTCCCTGCATCTAGGTACCACTGAAAGCTATAACAATCTAGGGCAAAAACTCTTCTTTCAAATCAACGAACGCTTTCGAATTTCATTCAATTGATTAATATGTTCCTGTTTTTCATGTTGCCACATTACCACCAAGCGTGGCTCTACCTTCTGAATATTAAACCATACAAAATCCACAGTTCCTCGATTCGCTCTGACGAACGGTTAACGCTCGAAACGTCAGCTTTTTCAATCTCTTTGCATGATAAACTCCGTTGTTAAACGGTGTTTCGCCGTCCCACCGACGCAGCACCACAACTTTAACCCCCTCTATTCATATGAGGATAATTAACATTCATTCTTTCCATTGTAATATATAGATTTAGCCAAGCCTAAAAGCGGAGCTCCACGATTACATGTATTATTATTTTTTCTGGTATTGAGCAATTTCGCATGGCTTTCCTTGCGCCAATATTTTATATTTAGAGCAGTTAACAGGAATTGACCGCGGTTCAAAAACCTCAAATCATTAAAATACTACAAGAAAACAATACAGGACGTGTATGTTTGTTCCAAAAGAAATATGATCAAACATTTTCGTCCAACACCATCGTTTGAAAACCGTCTTTGAACGTTTAGCCACCTCTCTCAACATTGCATTTATTCTTAAATGGCTTCCCAAGTTTGATCTCGATGAACAATTTCATCCAACATTTCGCATTACGAAGAAATGTTTGATCGTTTAGCCACCCCAACCAACTAAACGTGAAAAGCAACCAAATGAACCACATCAAGTCAAAATTTCAGCGATAGCCTGAGTACGCAAAAAATCGTTCTGTCTAGTGTTTGCTCAAACATTGTTTGTGCGTTTAAGCCACTCAACGTTATGTTTGACAACTGACGATGTTGGATGAAAATGTGTGGTCGTTTAGCCGGGGCTTTAATCCTTAATTTTACGAGGACTAATTGCGATTACGTGTTAATAAGATAAGGGCAAAAGTTTCTTAACGCTGTCGAGGCACCGAGGTCGAAAAGCAGTCATCCAAGCGGAGTAAAAACACTCGTTCACTTGCAAAGAAAACAACGTAACAAAACAAACAAACAAACGATTCAACTACTTCTTTGCGTCCAAAACGAGTAAATATGATGGTTATTTATATCCAGTCGAGAGAAAAATTCAAGTTTCATTCCCGAACAAAAGTAACAACGATTAAACCAAATGTTAAGCTTCAATTTATTTAATTTATCTTACTGTCCTGTGTTGTAGAGGTTTCTACCACTTGAAAATACGTAAGTGAACTGTCCTGTGTTGTAGAGGTTTCTACCACTTGAAAATACGTAAGTTTCACTAAAGTAAAAACAAGCATCCGCAAAAATAGCAAACGGTTTGTCCAAAGAAAGAGCTTTTTCCACAGAGCTTGAGCTACTCTTTCCTCCCATTAATACCGGTGAACTGTTAAGTGACGTTTCAGTCTTGGTGAGATGCAAGATGCCGAGGTAAAGTGAAAGTCCTTAAAGGGGCATTGTCACGCTATTGTACCATCACTTTACAAAGCTTAAAACTGCCAATAAATCAGTGGAAACCTTAAAATAATGGTCTAGTTTTGCTGCCAAAGACTTTAGTACAGCATTGACACTATAAAATCCTGTATTCCATCAAAGATGATGAGGATGGAAATGGATTGAAATTTGAAAAAACTTGCCAGTTTTTTCAAAATTTCAAGCTGTGCATTGAAAAATCAGCCAAAAAATTATTATGGTTAGCTCTCCCTGCTAAAATTTCATTGGAATTCATCTTGCTGATTCTGCAGGAACATTTTTTGCATGATAACAGGTAAAAGACAGTAATTTTGGCAGAACTGAGCCAAAAACAGCATAAATCCCGGTGACAGTGCTCCTTTAAAGCGTTGAATTATTTTGTTTTCAACCACACAATCGATCCAAGTTTGAAGCTTTTCCTGAGAAAAATCTTTCGCCCTTCCTTTTATCACTTGAAAAGTCACCTTCAGGAGTATCTTTTGGCAGGTTCTTGATTTTTATGCTTTTTACGTGAATTTAACGACAAACTTCGATCGAAGATGTTGTTTTGCTCAGACTGAAGAAACCAACTGTATGTGAAATTACGAGCCGCAGAAAGCGCGCGAAAAATTGAGCCTCGATTTTGTTTTGGTGTCTCACACCTGGCTTGAGCCTGCGATCCAATCGAAAGCAAGTACCTTTGACAGCGGTCAACAAAAAAACAGCTGACCTCGATGAGGTCTTAACTTGAGCCCGCGATATGGTCACGGGATATTGGTCAGCGGATACCTTGTTTTGACAGGTGCCAATTGGCTATAAGATGGATGTCCAGTATCAAAGCCGCACGCCGTAAACTAGCTGGGCAGCTGGGCCAGGTGGAGTATGGCCGCCATGTTGGATTATTATGATTATTATTAGGATATTATTAATTATTGGGCAACTCCGTCGTCGTCGTCGTGCGTTGACGCCCGCAAGCAATAACGTTAGCCATTTTTACCATGAGAAAAGCAGTTGACGGGTTTCTATAGGTATGGTACGGCCGGTGCTCCGCTATAATCTCGTACCCAGAGTCCTCAGGCTCTTTGGCCAGCGGTTAGTCACCAGGAGAGACTCTGGGATAATGGGAAAAATAATTTTTTTTTGATTGGCTGGCCCGTAACGGCTCCCATTGTTTTACCCCAGATTTTCTGGGAAAATGGCGGTCCATTGTCCCAGAGTCTCTGCGGGCGTCAATCCGCTGACCAAACAGCCCGAGGACTCTGGGTACGAGATTGTCCATTGTATTGATCCTATGAGAAAAACAACACATAAAGTGGTATAAACATGGTGAAGCAATGCATTTTATGAAATCTGACTTGACGTTTCGTATGTTGCAAGATACATTTTCAAAAGTAACCGTTATGGCATGAAAAACTATTTATATTTAAAAAGAAATTGCGAGTGATCTGATCTGACTTTAAACGCTAATCTTACCAGTGACAAGCTGTCACTTTATTAAATAACTGTCTGAGCTAATCGTCCTCGCAAAGTACAGCAAGGACGCAGCTCAACCGAAAGCATATACAAGGCGCCTCTGGCAGCCGCTATACGGTCCATGCATGACCTTGGAGTACAGCCTACAGCCAGCTCGAATAAGCCGTATGCTGGTTTTTGCTGAGGGAGGAAAACCGGAGTACCCGGAGAAAAACCCTCGGAGCAGGGTCGAGAACCAACACAAACTCAGCCCACATTGGTGGGAGGCGAGTGCTCTCACCACTACGCCATCCCTGCTCCCCTATATTTATTAGTAATATATATTTATAATAATATTCATTAGTTTGTCACTGCTATTTTTAGCCTTACCCAGATCACTCGCAATTACTTCTTGCAGAATATCAGCGTTGAACAACGTTCGTGGATAGAGAAATAAACTCCCTGGTTTTTTTAATCTTGGATTAGGGTTAATCGGCTTTCGAACAACCCGGCCCAGGTGGCGAAATAAGAAATTTGGTGACTATTTCAAGTGCGACGTTAGTTATATGAGCAACAATGGGATCCTGTCTAGATACCTTTGGGCAATAATTCTAACCTCATTCTTACCTAGTTACTATGCAGGCCCCGGTTCCCGGAAAGCCGATTAGTGCTAATCGACGGATAAATCCAGCTAATCGAGGAATAAAATTTATCCTTCGGTTAGATTCTGTTCCAGAAAGCACGATTAGTACTATCCTTAGGATAAACCAGCAGTTAAATTTAACACACCTAGCGAGGTGGATTAACTCACTAACCGCGGAACAAAATTTCTCAAAACAAACAAAATGGCGGAATAAACCGTTCGTGAATTTGGTGCAGGAAATAAGGGAAAACAACTTATACCACAAATAATACGTCTTGGATACTTTAACGACCGAGAGCTTTCAGTCCATTCAAATTCAAGAGAGTATAAATCGAGTTTTCGATAGAAAACAGTCATCTAAAGTGAACGATGGCGAACCAAAGCGCGCAAAACATGCAAATCTTACATTTTTCTTACTCAAAATTGATAAGTTATTCGTAAGCTTAAACATTCGCAACAACATCGTGAACTAACTCTTATAAACGGTAAGATCTTAAAAATTAATAGCTATTCTATTCTAGCAGAGGCTTCACGAAGCAGAAAATAAGCATAAGCTCCAGCAAATTAAAGCTTTAATTTTAGTTACGCTGAACGCGAGAGAAAAACAACACGCAACGACTAAAATATTTTTTATCACTTGCATTTGTGTATATGTTTTCCTTTACCCTTCGACATAACGTTTCGCCTGTTTGAGGAATACAAATTTTTAATCAAATAAACAAACTGCATAAGGAAACAGTTTAAAAAAGGAAATAAAAAGGCATTTTTTCTAAACTATTAAAACTTAACATCACCTTATTGTTTTCAAAAAGAGAAAATCAAAATGTACAGCTTTAATATACAGATTCAACCAATGCTTTTGTAGCTAGAATTCGACACTGAAAGAATCAAGAAGATCTTAACTCACCCATTCCAGCCGATTCGGCTTACAAGTTAATTTTTCGCTTTATACAGAGGTTATTTTCCTTGACTACCAACGCCGCCTTGCAATGAATAATTATTTCCATTCCGTTTCCTTTTAACAATATCGTAGGAGTTTTTCTGTTCAAAAATGTACCTTTTTTCTTAAACTATGACAAAATAAGAAGGTTTGATTAATAGAATTTATGACGTCGTTCTTTCCGTGAATCAGAAAACAACTGAACGCTTCGAGTTCGTGAACATCTTCGCTTCGCATTTTCCCGCGCATCGTCATTTTCGCGCGCGTTTGCTTGTGGATAACCGGTCTGACTGGTTTATTCTGAGTTTAATCGAGGGATAGTTAATCGAAGGATAAATCTGTTTTGAGGAACGCCTTTTTATTACCTGATTAATTATCCAGAGATTAAGAAATTTAATCTTGAATTAACCCTTAATCGGGGGATAGTTTAATCGGCTTTCCAGGAACCGGGGCCAGATGACTTGAGAATTGAGGCTAAAAGGACTAGCTATTCTAAGATGGGGCCAGTCGCGTTTTACATATTCATCTGAAAGTACGTTTCTGCTGTCTTTAGAAGTGTAGGAAAAGTTAAAAAACGGGACTCTTTCTTAACGGTTCTATAGCTTACTTAAACTCCTGTGATTAATAGGTATAAATATTGACCTTGTATCTTGTATTTTTGTCGTCGATTCTCTGTTTTCCATATGAAGTAGTATACTGTCTAAAGAACTATTGGCGATTTTAGAACAGAACATCACGTTTTTAAAACGCTTTTTAAGGCAGCTTAGTCGATTATGGCTCCTCACGTTTGAAGCCACTGCTAACTTTTTATAAATACAATATAAATATTTCTTTTTTTTTTTTTAGTTAAGTCGCAATCTGGCGCAAGATATTGTCGATCTATCGTATTTAGCCTCACTTACTTGATAAGATCGCACTGAAGTTTGGCGGTAATTGTACGGTTGTCGCTGCCATATGGGTTGGAGAAAATACCATAAACATTTGCCTCTGCATAAATATGAGTTTAGAAAAGAGAAATTAGAAATTACCAATATAAGGTTGCAGTCTTGAAAGCTTACCCAGTGTGTGTATACAAGATTTAAGTTATGACGTCACCGTTTGCCATGCATCTGCCCTTCCATCCGCCCTTCCATCTAAGAAATATAACCTTGCAGTCTTGTCGTTCAGGTGAAAGCTTTCCGACAACTTAAAATACAAATCCTTGATGCGTTCATCCTTAGAATAAGCTGATGTGGTTTGAGATGGATGTTCTGAATCTGATCTTGTTGGGAGGCTTACAAATAGAGGGCGCAAGGGTTGTAGCTGTTCTTTGAAAGGGAGGGTATCTCCCTTAAATGAATTATCGTGGGTCGAACTTAGTGTTAGAACAAAAGTTCATAAACTTAGTTTAATGTACAAAATGGTATTTAAGTTACCTCCGCCTTCTTTTTGCGATCTGTGTCCTGCCGATTTCGTTTTTTGAGAAATCTGGTTATAGTCTCCGTTCCGCTAATAACCTCTGATCACCCTACGTTCGTACTGATAGGCATAAAAATCGTTTCTTTTTTTTTTTCTTCTATAAAATGGTGGAACAGTCATTCATTAGAGATACGCATATCGTCTTCTCTAGGTATGTATGTTCAAGCGCAACCTTTTAAAATGTTTGCATTTTCCATCCCGTAACCACCCTTTTTATATTAGGGATCGTCCAGCGTCTATATCTCACACTCGTTTGAAACTAAATTTCGGTGCCTTAAATTATCACCTTTTTCAAAAAGAAAAAAAAATGCTGTCCTTCACCGGCCTGTACTCTAGCTTTGCGATGCACCGGTTGAATACGCAAAACATTATAGTATGTACTTCCCATGTTTTTCTGCTCTGCATGTAAAGCTGTTTGCCTCCGCTTCACAATTACTTCGACTGAAATAAATGGCATTGTGCCTCCGAAAAGGAAAAAGTTGATTGGCTCTTTAATGGATTTCTAATGCTGATTTTCAAACTAGCATGAGGTTGTTTCAATGTCCAATCGTTTATTTCTTTGTCGAACCGTTTCTGCTAACTTCCAAAACTTTCAGTGTGTGTCTTGTCCGATCGTGACGTGTAATAATATTCTTTATATATATATATATATATATATATATATATATATATATATATAAAGAAACTGTAAACTTCTGTGTCGAATGATGATACTAAAAACAATGAAAACCCAAAGTCTTCTGTTACTTTGCTTTAGCGCTACGCGTTTCACCGCTGTTGCGGCTCTTCAGGCATAGCAAAGTGTGTTTATTGACTTATTGCGTCACAGATGTAATTGTAATTACAATTATAATGGCTATTGCAATTCTAAGCGCGCGCGAGCAATTAGCATAATTTTAAATCATTAAGAACGGGTTTATACTTCAAAATAAAAAACCTCTCTTTGTTCTTTCTCATGCCTTCTGAGGGGCTGAGAATCTTATAAAACGGAAAGATAGTGAACTGAGGTGTCAATCCCGCAGCACATTCATCAATATGCTTGCTGACTCCTAGCATACGTGTGTGCGGGTCTCTAATTTGCTGTTTATGAACTGTCACTCTATTTCTCAGGACATCACCCGTTTCTCCTATATAATTATGTCCACATCCTGCACATGTTATTACGTAAATCAAGTTCGTTGAGGTGCAGTTCATCGAGTGCTTTATCCGAAATTTTTCATTCGTGGCGGAGAAGGTGAATTCTTTACCCTGTTTCAAATAGGGGCATGTTCCGCAACGTTTTGTCCCACAAATTTTAACTTCCGGATTAGTGTCCTTTTGCCCGGAGAAATAGGAGTTTGTTAGCATCCGTTTGAGGTTTCTGGGTTGTCGCTGACTGTGAATTACTTTAGTCTTGCTCATAATGGATTTTAATGACGAGTTTTGGTTCAACATGGGAAGTGTTCTCCTGACCAGCTGAAATACTTGCGGATTGTTGGGATTGTAAGTTGTTACCAGACAGAGGAGGTTATTTTCGCTAGCTTGTTCTCTCACCCTTCTTAACTCTTCCGATGTTTTGTTGAGGGCCTTGTTTATACCGTAATTTATGATGTCAGCTGGGTATTGTTTCCCCAGAAGGATTCGTTTAAGATCGTGAAGGCGCCGTTTCCTTATGTCATGGTTCTCAACAATCATACATATCCTCCATCGATTCAATTCTTCTAATATTGACGAACAATACTTTTACCTTTGATGATAGAATATTCCTTCAAAAGAAAGGTACTGCAATGGGAACAAAAATGGCTCCCAGTTATGCAACCCTTGTTCTCGGATATTTGGAGAACGAATTATACAGCCAGGTCTCTGATAAAATGGGAGAAGAAATAAGCCATTATGTTTACACAAACTGGAGAAGGTTCTTGGATGACTGTTACATAAACTGGCCTTATGGTGAGGATAAATTGAAGGAGCTTCACGATATTCTAAACAGCCTAGATAGCAGCATTCAACTTACTGCTGAAACTAGCTGCAAAGAACTTCCGTTCCTTGATGTGATGATAAGAAAAGAAAATACTCACCTAACAACCGATATTTATTATAAACCGACGGATTTATTCCAATACCTCCCATTAATGCTCACAACCCATGAGAAACAGAAACACAGACAACAATAAATGTTGGGAAAGGGGGTTGGGAATGAAGTACTCCAACAGGCAAGTATCGCTAACAGAATACTAGTCTAGCTTGGTAAGATGGGAGGGGTCAAAACCCCCCTCACCCCCTTTTCTCTCTAGGGGTGTAGGTCACGATCCCCTAAGAGCTACTCCTCTTGAGGGCTGCAGATCACAATACCCTGCAAGAGTTCCTTACTCCTCTTTGGGGCTGCCGATCACAATACCCTAAAAGAGGTCCTTACTCCTCTCCAGGGCTGCAGGTCACAATACCCTGTGAGAGGTCCTTAATCCTCCTCAGGGCTGCAGGTCACAATACCCTGAAAGAGGTCCTTAGTCAGGTAAGGTAGTTAAGACTCATGGTTACCATGGCAACCAATCCATTCTGTGAGTCTATGGGGCAAAGAGTGACCTGTATGGAGCACTTCATCCCAACCCAAAGTTTATTTGTCTATATGAATTCAACGTTACAAAACATAGGAAAGATCTACACCTAAAATTAACTCTAGAGTCCAATTGTGTAGATCTCAATAGTAAGCATAGCTAATCGGTTCGTCATGCATCTTATGTGCAGAGAAACTGCTGAAGTAAAACTGGAACATAACATAGGATATACCTCACAAATTAATGTGATTTGGTAAGCTGAAGCCACTCTAAAGGCACTAAGGCCAAATGGTAGCGGGCATTACCCCTTAAATCTACCAAAAACAAAGATTGAGCCCAAGCATTAGCAGCCATGGACAGCTGTTTCGGCCTTGTTAGGCCTCATCAGCATGGCATAGCTAATGCTCAGGCTCAAGTACCCACATATCCATAAAACAAGCAGTAAAAACGTAAAGCTTGTGGGATGTGGCTGGAGTGACAAGGATATACCTCACAAATTAATGTGATTTGGTAAGCTGAAGCCACTCTAAAGGCACTAAGGCCAAATGGTAGCGGGCATTACCCCTTAAATCTACCAAAAACAAAGATTGAGCCCAAGCATTAGCAGCCATGGACAGCTGTTTCGGCCTTGTTAGGCCTCATCAGCATGGCATAGCTAATGCTCAGGCTCAAGTACCCACATATCCATAAAACAAGCAGTAAAAACGTAAAGCTTGTGGGATGTGGCTGGAGTGACAAGGATATACCTCACAAATTAATGTGATTTGGTAAGCTGAAGCCACTCTAAAGGCACTAAGGCCAAATGGTAGCGGGCATTACCCCTTAAATCTACCAAAAACAAAGATTGAGCCCAAGCATTAGCAGCCATGGACAGCTGTTTCGGCCTTGTTAGGCCTCATCAGCATGGCATAGCTAATGCTCAGGCTCAAGTACCCACATATCCATAAAACAAGCAGTAAAAACGTAAAGCTTGTGGGATGTGGCTGGAGTGACAAGGATATACCTCACAAATTAATGTGATTTGGTAAGCTGAAGCCACTCTAAAGGCACTAAGGCCAAATGGTAGCGGGCATTACCCCTTAAATCTACCAAAAACAAAGATTGAGCCCAAGCATTAGCAGCCATGGACAGCTGTTTCGGCCTTGTTAGGCATGGCATAGCTAATGCTCAGGCTCAAGTACCCAGATATCCATAAAACAAGCAGTAAAAACGTAAAGCTTGTGGGATGTGGCTGGAGTGACAAGGATATACCTCACAAATTAATGTGATTTGGCCTTAGTGCCTTTAGAGTGGCTTCAGCTTACCAAATCACATTAATTTGTGAGGTATATCCTTGTCACTCCAGCCACATCCCACAAGCTTTACGTTTTTACTGCTTGTTTTATGGATATGTGGGTACTTGAGCCTGAGCATTAGCTATGCCATGCTGATGAGGCCTAACAAGGCCGAAACAGCTGTCCATGGCTGCTAATGCTTGGGCTCAATCTTTGTTTTTGGTAGATTTAAGGGGTAATGCCCGCTACCATTTGGCCTTAGTGCCTTTAGAGTGGCTTCAGCTTACCAAATCACATTAATTTGTGAGGTATATCCTTGTCACTCCAGCCACATCCCACAAGCTTTACGTTTTTACTGCTTGTTTTATGGATATGTGGGTACTTGAGCCTGAGCATTAGCTATGCCATGCTGATGAGGCCTAACAAGGCCGAAACAGCTGTCCATGGCTGCTAATGCTTGGGCTCAATCTTTGTTTTTGGTAGATTTAAGGGGTAATGCCCGCTACCATTTGGCCTTAGTGCCTTTAGAGTGGCTTCAGCTTACCAAATCACATTAATTTGTGAGGTATATCCTTGTCACTCCAGCCACATCCCACAAGCTTTACGTTTTTACTGCTTGTTTTATGGATATGTGGGTACTTGAGCCTGAGCATTAGCTATGCCATGCTGATGAGGCCTAACAAGGCCGAAACAGCTGTCCATGGCTGCTAATGCTTGGGCTCAATCTTTGTTTTTGGTAGATTTAAGGGGTAATGCCCGCTACCATTTGGCCTTAGTGCCTTTAGAGTGGCTTCAGCTTACCAAATCACATTAATTTGTGAGGTATATCCTTGTCACTCCAGCCACATCCCACAAGCTTTACGTTTTTACTGCTTGGAACATAACATAACTGCAGACCGTATTAACTTATATAAGAGCGTAATGATATTGTGAGATACTATAGAGTAACAATATGTTGAACCAAAGGCCTAACCGAGGATTCGTTAAGAATTCATTTCAAGAAAATATGCAACAAAATACAATGGAACCAAATCTTAACCTCAAAATACAGGTATATACATAGTCTATGAACGTAGACAGGGCTACTCTATTCATTAAGTGTCTATGATGCAAATATGCAGCAAATCTAATTAGCGTTGGCTGCTAACTGTAACTTCTTATATAAATATAAATATATATCCATCTCAATTTAACTTATAGCAAAATATCTTGTGTATAGCATTTTCATATTCAATATCTCCTATATGTAACATCATGTATCCTAAGTCTGGATAAGAAGTAAAGTATAGTGTGTGTATTATAGTGCATGACATGCTTATGACATAGGGAGGGGAGGGTGGGAAAATAATTGTACTGGAAATCAAACTAAAGCAGGCAAGATGTTTGCCTGCTAGAGTGATGGAATAAATAAACACGAGGCTTATGTTAAATGCATTAGGAGTTGATTGGCAGTGAAATAAAAACTATCCTGATTGGCTCAGCCTGTAGATTGCACTATGGACACACATGATCAGAATTGAACTTTGGCCTGTGAAACCCTACTCTATGTTACTGCATGTCACGCAATACAGTAGTAATTCTCACGGTTGTCCCATTAACTACAATCTATGTCTTTGAAGAAATAAATTGGTCTTTAATGCTCACAACCCATGAGAAACAGAAACACAGACAACAATAAATGTTGGGAAAGGGGGTTGGGAATGAAGTACTCCAACAGGCAAGTATCGCTAACAGAATACTAGTCTAGCTTGGTAAGATGGGAGGGGTCAAAACCCCCCTCACCCCCTTTTCTCTCTAGGGGTGCAGGTCACGATCCCCTAAGAGCTACTCCTCTTGAGGGCTGCAGATCACAATACCCTGCAAGAGTTCCTTACTCCTCTTTGGGGCTGCCGATCACAATACCCTAAAAGAGGTCCTTACTCCTCTCCAGGGCTGCAGGTCACAATACCCTGTGAGAGGTCCTTAATCCTCCTCAGGGCTGCAGGTCACAATACCCTGAAAGAGGTCCTTAGTCAGGTAAGGTAGTTAAGACTCATGGTTACCATGGCAACCAATCCATTCTGTGAGTCTATGGGGCAAAGAGTGACCTGTATGGGAGCACTTCATCCCCACAAATACACGAAGTGTATTCCCCATAGATGAAACAGACCCAACCCAACACATGTTTAGTTAGATGTATCACCTAACAGCTGACACGAAACCCCAGAAAGGAGAGAATGGGGACATTGGATATATCTTTCATAACAGTCAGAGGACCACCGCCCCAAAGTTTTTATAAGCCAAGGGGGGAGGCCGACAGAAGCAGAGGTTGTAGCAGCCCCAATCCTGTAGCTATGTCCCGCATATTGAGAGGACTGTAGACCAGACATGGAGAGAAGCTGCCTAGTTTCAGAAGTAAGTCCCACTTTAGTGAGGGGAGAACCAGATAAGTACTGAAAAAGTGGACCGCTTGAAGTCCCCCGGAAGGACAGAAAAGTTTTCATAGCCCTGACAGGGCAGATTGTCTGGTCAGTCTTCCCTATAATAATAGTATTGCCTGAACGGAATGGGTCAGTTTTAGATATTTTAATCCTAACAGACATATGTCCAGGGCAGAGGGAATTTGGAAGCAAGGTTATATCACTTGGGGACAAATGGATAGAAGGGGAGTAGGGAGAGTTGCATGTCATTTCTCCCAGGCGGAGAAAACCGAAAAAGGCTAGGGTCATAGCTGCCCATATCATAATGGAGTCGTAGTTGGTGGTGTTTGGGATAGCTAAAAGCTGGAAAAACAATTTCAGGTGAGTTATTGTAATGGGGAGTCGAATCCGAGAAGCATCACCCTGTGATCGCTTGATACCACGGCAAATCAACTGCAAGCGGAAAAATTTTTTAAGGTCTAACTCATAACCTAGACGAATATGCAGGTGTCTTATTGCAGCCAGGTAACCCTTGATAGAGGAGTGTTTAATTGTCTTCGCTAGGTATGCCACATACTGGATAAGAGTCTCTTCATCGGTTGGGATGGGAGTTGACTTGTGTGGGCTATGAAGGGTGCAGAAATCAAGAAATCTCCTTTCACCTGAGCTATATGTTTTTCTGGTTGAGGCAGCGACGGAGAGGCTTAAGTAGTTCTGGATATCTGCATTCAGATCGCCAAGAGTGCTGGGGGCACAGGACATGGGGCTGGGTCGGCATGGGGAGCCAGCCTGAAAAACCGGTCCATCTGAAAACGAGAGAGGGAATCCGCCATGTCATTTTTCTTGCCCTCAATGTGCTTTGCCCTTAATGTGAGAAGGGTGAGATGTCGAACTAAGTCCATAACCCTGGGAATACGGGATCGTTTAGAGTTCACTATGCTAACAACCGATGCATTGTCACAATAGAAGACAATACGCTTATGGGAAAACTCATGCCCCCATATGTGGCATGCTACTACCAAAGCAAACAACTCTTGCCAGGCGATGCTAATACCAGGGGCACTTAGCTGTTGGTGAGTCTCCCACCGACCCTGGAACCATTTATTACTTAGGATTCCACCATAACCAAGTGTACCCGAGGCGTCAGTATGAAGTGTTAAGGTGTCAGAATCCACCCATGAAGTGGTCAGGAAAAACCCGGCCCCATTCCAGGTGTGGATAAATTGTTGCCACATAGTGAGATCCTTGAAAAATCCACTGCCCAATTTAATATGATGGTGTGGTTTAGAGACCTTGCGAGTGAGCTCAATCATACGCTGTAGAAAGGGTCTACCGGGGGGATAACTTTGCATGCAAAGTTCAGAGTCCCAATAAGAGACTGCAAATCCTTTAGGGTGCAAGACTTTTTTGTTTGAAAAAGGGCAAGAGAGGCTTGGATCCGTTCGACCTTATCCACTGGAAGTCTAGCTTCCATCCGGACAGTGTCCAAGATAATTCCCATAAACTCAAGGGTGGTACATGGGCCCTCTGTTTTGTTAGCTGCTATGGGAACACCTAGATTCCTAAAGGTCAGGAGCATGCTAGACAAGCTCTGTTGGCATGGCAGATGGAAAGGGGGTGAGATTGCAGCTGGTTCGATGATCAAAAAGTCATCGAGGATATGACAGACAAAGGAAATAAGACATTCGTTGAGGAGGATCCACTCTATTGCATCGGATAGTAAGTTGAACAAAAAGGGGGCACTCCTTAACCCAAAGGGAAGAACCTTATCATAGTAGTAGCCACCCTCCCAGTACATCCCAAAAAGCTCGTAATCTGATGGTCTCAGGGGGACAAGCCGAAAAGCAGACTCAATATCGGTCTTTGCAAGGAAACACCCCTGGCCAAAACGTAAGATCCCTCGGATTGCATTATCAATTGTGATATACTGAAGGCTGAAATCTTCTTTGGAAATGGATGAGTTGATACTTGTCTCGCCCGATTTTGGGAAAGACAAGTGAAAAATGGTCCTAAACTTAGCTGTGTGCTTCTTGGGAACCAAGCCAATGGGCGACACCTGAAAATTAGGTAGTGGGGGGCTGGGAAAAGGGCCTGCAACTCGCCCCAAGGCCACCTCCCTGGAAAGGTTTTCAGTAACAATACTAGGTTGGGAAATTGCAGTAGGCAAATTCTTCGAAAATCTAGAGACACGCCTCCCATTAAAACCCACGTCTGCCCCATACCAAAGATTATTACATAAGCGGGAAACAAATTCCTGGTCTGGGTGATTGGTTAATATGTCCTTGAGTCTTTCTACATTAATAGGGGTCGGAAGCGAGGGGAAAGTGTTCTTACTTTCGATTAGAGGGGCTGGACTTTGAGCTTCCATGGTCGCTATTGCTAGTCCTTGCCCGTTCCCGCTGCTCGGACCGCTGCTTGGCAGAGCAGTCACACCCTGGGTGGGACCCGCTACATTTGTTACATACATGTCTGAAATAGCAGGGGTCTCTGGAACATGTACCATATCTGTTGTAAGGATTGCATGTGCCTCTGTTGTCGCCCCCTTTTTTATAGGCACTGTGCTGGGGTCCATTTGAAAAAAGTGGGTACTCTTCATTGAGTACCGCTGGCGACACGGTGAAAATGGTCAACCATAGCTGATTATCAACAAGTGACCAATCTAGAGACTTATTAACGCTGGCTCTTTGGCGAAACTTAAAATCATATATAGCCCAGCCTAACCCTCTATGGACACGGGCTGCATATCTAATGAGACTAGCATACTGCAAAAGTTCCTGTGATCGGGTTGGGAACTTGTGGATCAGCACACTCATGTAGGACGTAAATGCTGTTGTCCACTGCTCAATGTTTGTAATGGAAGTGGAGGCTGTCGGCTTGGATTCCTCGATACTTTAACAACAGAGTTTTCCAAAGACAAGACTAGGTTATCCCCTTCGTCGTACAGCGACAGGTTTTTAGGTAAAAGTTTGGATAATTCAAAAAACTCACCACTTTGTATCTCCTTGATATACTGCGCCGGGATGTCCTGAAAGGGTGAGGCAAAGCTGACTCCCGTAACGCGCCTGGCGCTCTCCGCGTCAGGCACGAGTAAAGGCGGCCGTTGTGCACTTTCGGTGTCAGGCATGAGTGAAAGTGGCCGTTGAGTAGGGAGGTTATTGTTGGATGAGACTTGGGCTTGAAAGGCGTTCACGGCGGCTTTGGCCGCTTCGTTTGCTATCTCCCGGCTAGGCTGTTGCACGGTGTCCTTGATCAGTTGTCGTATCGCCTGCATTTGGCCCTCGGTGAAATCTGGCCTCGGAGCTGCTGTGTCGTTGTTGGTGATGGTTGGGTCCGGTTGTGCTGCTGGTCCGGTAATGTTAAGAGCAAGAGATGGAGTCGTCAAGCCCCGAAGCCGGCGTTCAAGTGTTTTTCGAGTCCCTGTCGAAAGTAGCCTGTGTTGAACGCAAAGGGAACGAAGGTCTGCAACAGAAAGGGCTCCAAACACGGTTGGATCAACGTACGGCGGCATACTTCGGCGGGTCGTCCTGCTTGGAGCTCGTGGCGGCATAACTTGTGCGGTCGCGAGAAGCGAGTATAAAATAATTGTACTGGAAATCAAACTAAAGCAGGCAAGATGTTTGCCTGCTAGAGTGATGGAATAAATAAACACGAGGCTTATGTTAAATGCATTAGGAGTTGATTGGCAGTGAAATAAAAACTATCCTGATTGGCTCAGCCTGTAGATTGCACTATGGACACACATGATCAGAATTGAACTTTGGCCTGTGAAACCCTACTCTATGTTACTGCATGTCACGCAATACAGTAGTAATTCTCACGGTTGTCCCATTAACTACAATTTATGTCTTTGAAGAAATAAATTGGTCTTATACATCCAGTCATCCAAGACACACAAAAAATAACATACCATACAACCTGGCTCGGAGGATATGTATGATTGTTGAGAACCAGGACATAAGGAAACGGCGCCTTCACGATCTCAAACGAATCCTTCTGGGGAAACAATACCCAGCTGACATCATAAATTACGGTATAAACAAGGCCCTCAACAAAACATCGGAAGAGTTAAGAAGGGTGAGAGAACAAGCTAGCGAAAATAACCTCCTCTGTCTGGTAACAACTTACAATCCCAACAATCCGCAAGTATTTCAGCTGGTCAGGAGAACACTTCCCATGTTGAACCAAAACTCGTCATTAAAATCCATTATGAGCAAGACTAAAGTAATTCACAGTCAGCGACAACCCAGAAACCTCAAACGGATGCTAACAAACTCCTATTTCTCCGGGCAAAAGGACACTAATCCGGAAGTTAAAATTTGTGGGACAAAACGTTGCGGAACATGCCCCTATTTGAAACAGGGTAAAGAATTCACCTTCTCCGCCACGAATGAAAAATTTCGGATAAAGCACTCGATGAACTGCACCTCAACGAACTTGATTTACGTAATAACATGTGCAGGATGTGGACATAATTATATAGGAGAAACTGGTGATGTCCTGAGAAATAGAGTGACAGTTCATAAACAGCAAATTAGAGACCCGCACACACGTATGCTAGGAGTCAGCAAGCATATTGATGAATGTGCTGCGGGATTGACACCTCAGTTCACTATCTTTCCGTTTTATAAGATTCTCAGCCCCTCAGAAGGCATGAGAAAGAACAAAGAGAGGTTTTTTATTTTGAAGTATAAACCCGTTCTTAATGATTTAAAATTACGCTAATTGCTCGCGCGCGCTTAGAATTACAATAGGCTTGGATAGTAAGACGGATGGCAGGCAAAAAAATTCTCACGTTTTGTAAAACGTGATTGAACCAAATTCTTATTTTACTGTAACTGGAAGTAACTTGAGAGAGAAGCTCAAGCGAGCAATGTCATTGAAATATTTGCAATATTTGTAATTACAATTACATCTGTGACGCAATAAGTCAATAAACACACTTTGCTATGCCTGAAGAGCCGCAACAGCGGTGAAACGCGTAGCGCTAAAGCAAAGTAACAGAAGACTTTGGGTTTTCATTGTTTTTAGTATATATATATATATATATATATATATATATATATATATATATATATATATATATATATATATATATATAGCTGGAGTTTTCAAAACAGGGCTCCTGGGAGTCCATACTAACTCCTATTACATGTCTCTCACTCTTTTTCTTTTTTATCTTATTTGGACGGGGCAGGGGGCATGCTAGCTACATTAATAATTAGAAGAAGAGAAAGAAACTGTCCCTGACTTAAACTTTGCATTAAGGTCCTATCCCCACTCCCCCCCCCCCCCCCCCCCGCATCCCCTCCAGTTTTATTTGTCAGTTAGTTTCCACTCTCTCTCAAAGAAAGAAACGTGCATTTGAAGTCTTCGCGCGGTCAGTTAGCTCGCAATGGCGTCGTTAGAGTTTGATTTTCCGTTGGCCTCCTAGAGCAGAGCATTCCTTAGGACATCATTAAGTCCAGTGAGGGAGAAAGTCTTGCGAGGTGCAGTGTCTGCCTCGTCTAATATCCTGCTGTGCAGTTATTTGCTAAACGAGTACTTTGTTTACCCGGGCGGTACTGCTGGAAAAATGCAGGGATATTGAGAGCTCTGCTTTGAGAGGTAACAAGTCTTTAGCCTCAGAAAGTAGGTGTCGGTGATCATTTCAAGGCTCAGGGAGAGAAACTGGTGTAGAATTTGGAGCATGCTAAAGACTTAGTAAAAATGCTGTGGCTAGATTGTCGTCAACAGCTCCTCGCTAACACGGACAGTAAACATCCGGGACCTCATGAAGTTTCCCCAAAAGCACAAGGCATGGCTGGGAATTTGTCTGCAAAAAGCGTAAGTTTGAACACTTTTTTGACTAGTTTCCGCCCTCGCAAATTTATCGATCTTAAGCTAGTGATGTGATAGTGTGAAAGTGTCATAATGACTGGTTTCCGGTGTCAGAAGTGATCACAAAATCGAGCGATAATTTACACAAATAAAATTCGACAATAATTAGCTGTGATTCTTCGTAGCAATCACGAACGCTCGGTTGAAAACGCTGCTATACTTCGCCTAAATCGATGCCGCTAATTCCAAAGCTAACTTTGCCGTCAGAAAGAGCGTATTGTAGAGAGATTTGACCGACTAACGCACCAAAATTCTCATGTCAGAGGTCACGTCAATTTCATGTCTAATTGCAAGATAAATAACATGTATTCTTCGTCTTCCCGTTGACAGAGACTGTAGGCTCGTAACGGGCCTAAATGCAAGTCTCCCTTTTGATAAACCGAGGTATTGATAAAGAAAGTTCTAAAACCCCTCAAATTTTCATGAGCCTGGTTTTGAAAAGTTCGGCTAGATATATATATATATATATATATATATATATATATATATATATATATATATATATATATATATATATATACTAAAAACAATGAAAACCCAAAGTCTTCTGTTACTTTGCTTTAGCGCTACGCGCTATATATATATATATATATATATATATATATATATATATAACCAAAAAGTGGATTGAAATCCTAATCCTATTGAAAATATATATATGCACTGTAAACATAAGCTCTCTAGATGCAAAATAACTAAAATGCCTATATCATTGTTGGAATCTGTTGATTCTGTTCTAAACCCGTCACAGTGATAAAAATGACAAAAATTGAAACTAATTGAAATTTATACTAAAATATTATAAAAGTTAATTAAAGTTAATATATATAGATTAAAACTACTTCTCCTAACAACAAGAAATAACAAATTATAATCTCGTTTAAAAAGATGGGTCTTCAATTTCGATTTAAAGATATTTATTTCACTGATATAATAATCCATTTGACTATAAGCATACAAAGCAGGATACGGGAGAATAATAATAAAAAACTTTGGTTCCTGTAGTCAGTTTTTGTTTTTGCTGTACTACGTTTTTGACATTGCACATTGCAATAGGAGATACTCCCTCCTTATGCAAAAATGAAATTAAATTGGTTATATTTGGTTTTAGTAACTGATTTGGGTAAAGCGACTTGAATCACTTCAGCAAAAATACAGATTGATTTAATGGCAAGGGCGCACTTGAAAAACTTGACTGAAACACCTGCTGTGCATGAAAGGAGAGCAAATGAGATTGTTTAAGTGCAGATGCAAAAATACTCGGAACAGTCTGAGTAACAATGATTGTAAAGGTGTGATGTGCCGTGAGAAAGATGATAAGCTAGTTGCTTGGCAACGGGCGACAGGGCAGCTGAAAAGAAATTCAGAGTCCCAGGTAGGAATCAAACCTACGACCTCCTACGACCTACGTAACTTGGAACAGTCAAAGGCAAAACATATGTTTAATGTTTCCTTCAATAAATACTAGGCATTAACATATATGGCACAAGCCATGGCACACGGAGCATTCGTATGAACTATTAGAGGTGACTGAAGACTGGGAAGGGGCCCCTATTTTTCTTTACCGAAGATATGGCCCTGGAAGGCCTGAAACTGGGACTCACCAAAATCGTTTGTTCAATTTACAGCCCAACTGGCCAACTTTATAAATGGAAAACGCCCAAGACTTCAAAAATACTCCTTCTAAAAACATAATCCTCTTGAAGGAGCTGACTTAAAATCAGCACGAAAAATAGTTTGGACCGGTTGTCTAAATCTTACTTCTAATGCCACGGCCCCACACAGTCTTGGATATTTTCCCGCCGAACTTTCTCAAAAGAACGCATACATGCATAGCGTACTCCGAGTAACGGTATTCATGCCGCTGTTCATTATGATATCGAGCGCAGAATGAACTGAACGTTATTTCGTTCATTCCAGAAAAAAGAAAAAGTCCCAGACTACTGTCTGTTATGAGTTTCCTGTTCCTGAATAGTCATCCCAAACGATAAACCAGATATTCGCTTTTAATCTCCCACCGACACAGGTCTCCGCTATGTCTTAATTAACACCAACCTCCATTATCTCTGAAAGCAGCTTGATTGTTCACGCTCACTTCGGTAAAATGTTATTTTATACCTGCTTTTTCATTTTCTCTCCCTCTCTCTCTCTCTGTAAGTACCGTAAGACATTTGTTCCATTTTTCATAAATTCATTCAAAAAATATCTTTTAATTATCCTGATTTGCATATTTACACTACCATCCTCGCAAGCGCTGGAAATCGCACGTGCAGCGACTTCCTCACAAGGAGAACGCGATGAGCCAGCATTTTGTCACAAAACTTTTTACTTGTTTGAATTTCTAGCGACTCTTTTAATTTGTGTAGTTTCAGTTGCGTCGCATGCGTCGCACGTGCGTGGCTACATGTTGGAGCTGGCGACAATGAAGATAATCGTTGAATAATTGCAGGTGAATCAGGTGTAGCTGCGGCTTTGTCTATCATTCAGGATTCAGTTCAATATAGAATAAGACTGTTTGTAAAATTATTTGTTTATTTTATTTTCTCACATTTTCTTGCCAGTGTTTCTTATACTTCTCAAGGAAAACTGTTTTGGACAGCAACAGACAAATTTAGCGATACATCATTTTTTCATTGTTGTCGCTTTTTGGTGATATTCTGTACTATATTTCAATGGCTCTGTCTGGCCTAACGTATTTCAAGATATCGTTTCTAGCAAATTATAATTTCTACACGAAAAATAAATATCACTTTCAATGCCAGTAGGTTTATTACCAAACAAAACAATTCAGTTCTTTTAAACGATGTTGTTTTAAATTTCCAATTTATATAAGTTGGAATGTTTACGTACTAAACTATATTTTAAAAAGGTCGCTATCGTTGCTTGTGCCTAAACACAATGAAATATTTCAGTCAATATAAAAGACTCAAAATAGATAGCGGCGAAGATAACTGAGAGCCTTGTTTTGCGAGGGCATGCCAGGGATTGCTGAAAAGTTTAATTCGATCACGAACATAACAAATTTATAAATGCAGTTGTCAGTGTTACCAACCGAATCTTTTATTTAATTTTAAATAAGGAAAACCGTTTCTTCATTAAGTTGCACTAATATGGCGTATTTATGACACCTTATTCTTTTTAATAGATACCAATCAATTCATTAATTAGTAATTTTTGGATAAACTTGCTCCGATGAAGGGCTAACGCTGAAAATATCAGGTATCGAGTCTAAGTTTTTACTGTGTCCATTACGCTTTCAAGGCACAGTTGTCAGCTTATGGCAGACACACAGTGTTTTTCTTATGAATCTTGAGTATTGCGTTTCAGCTATTACAAAAACGTATATCCTATCAATTTCCCCCAAAAAATCTCATGCCGGTAAACAGTTATTCATCGTTCCTTCTCTAGACATAATGTACACGTCTTTGACCAAGCCGTGATCTCTTTAAATGGCTACAATGATATCAGCTTTGGTGTCGAGCACTTCAAACAACATATCATTAAAAATTGAAAAGTGACATTTATAGAAATTTTTTGATATGGAGCAGCATTCTTCCAATAAATGTTTAAATCTACGAGCGCTGCACAAGTTAAGAATTTCAATTTCGAAATACCAGAGAGCGACTTAAAGCTGGAGATGAGAAAATCTACCATTCTCGTTTTACTTTGCTCATTCGTTGGCTTGGGTTATGGTAAGAACTTGTTCCTTATACTTTTAAATAAGTTCAACAACATAATTTTTTTAGAGAACATTTCATTTCTTACCGTTTCAGCTGTGAATTTACCCGACAATTGATTGGTTTTCCCTTTAAATTGGTTTTAATGATTCTCAAAAAGGATATTAATGGCAGGTTTAATTTGTACTGTCGTTAAGAGCTTCGCAAATTAGCATCGTCCTTTTTACTGTTTACTCAGTACTTTTCAGGCATAGTTAAGTGGAAATGATAAACGTGATATTTTAGTTTTGAGAAATAATTGCCTGATATGCGTCGGTTAACCGCTAAAGCTCAAGAACATCTTTTGTACCACGTAACAAGGCAGAGTGAAGCCTTTTATTGAAATTCCTATCAATTTATTGAGAACGATTTTCAAATTATAATTACAGTCGAACCTCCTGTAAGCGACTACTCAAAATGTCAAGCACTGGTGTTCACTTACTGGAGGTGATCGCTTATACGAGAGCTCAGACCACAGTGGGTCTACAGCGTAACGTATAACAGCAGAGATTTACACCGTCCTGTTTCTGGAGACAACAAGAAATCAATAGCTTAGCTGAAAAACAACAACAACAACAATAACAACAAAAGAGCCTGTTGATTTTTCTTTGCATTAGAAAATAAATGTAGGACTGGGAGTATAAGGCATTTTTAGGCCTCGTCTCGTTTTAGATAAATCTAATTGGTGGAGTCAAGCATGGATTTTCATATGAAAAGGAACGTGTTTTTTGTTTGACAGATTCAATCTATTTCAGTTGTTAATTTTACTATGCGTAAGTGCGTGTTCGGGACTAACAACTCCGGTTTATTTGTGAAATTTTCGTTCGGCTGCTGTGCAGTGTCGACTAGGCTGAAGATGAGCGAGAATGTGACAGCTAACAAATCTGCACCCATGGAAGGATTATTATGCAATAAAAGATCGCTTACTGGAATGAAAACCAATGCAAAATTTCAAACCGCCAGCTCTAAGATCGGTCTCTTGCGAGAGGTGGTCGTTTACGAGAGGGCCCAGTTGTAGTGATTTTGACTGAGAAATTTTGGCATTTTGGACATGTGGGTCGCTTAGGAGAGGTGGTCGCAAAGGGAGGTTCGACTGTGTTATTATCTATATTCACGTGCAGTACACACTCTTAGTAACACACTAAGGTTCTTAGATCAATAGCCTGCATGCAGGCCCCAATCCCTATTGACCTCGCGCCATTCCAAAGCGTAATGGAAAAAATCCTTAGCTGAATTGCCCAAATGAAGAGCCTGTATGCAGGCTAAGGGATCAATAATTTTAAAGCAATTTCTAACAGTTTCGCAATAAATTTTTCATGTAACGTCAGCAGATGATACAAACACTCTAGTCGTTGATCTGATTGGTCAAGCAAATCGTGATGTCATTGATCGTCTGTCAGTTAAGCCGTCTTGTTAATTATTGACTTTGAAGACTGTAAACATTTGCCGACGTTAAACAAATCACTCAACTCTGATGATGACCTCCATTCAGGTTGTGTAAACGTCAGTCAACGTCACCACAAACAGTACTTCTCAGGACTACACTCACCTGGATGATCATACGTTGCTTAGTAATGATATGACTCCTGGGGTCAAATTAAATTTGATGTTTAGGATGGCTAAAGGACACTAAAACAAACCTGCGAAAAGAAAAGATAACCCTTGGCTCTTATCTATTATAGCCTATAATAAGGACGTCAAATGATTCATTCAAACTTGAGTCATCGAGTTTCTATATTTTAATTTATTTATTTTCTTGAATCCATTCCACCATTGATAAATTGTCCAACCAGACTAGAAATATAACAAGTACATGTATGAAGTTATGAGGTAAAAATGTATTGTTTGTTATGCTTGTTATGACTGTAGCGCGGTGCAGTTGTTCACTCGAGAAGATATATTCGGACAAGGCATCACTCATGCATTAACTTAAGACCGTCTACAGGAAGCATTGATAATTATGATATTATTTATATGGCGTATTCCAAAAGTAATTACTACAAGCACTAAAGCGGAAGACGGTCGCTTCCTTTTTTGCCTCGCGAAATAACCGTGTATGCGGCCACCCCGTTAATGCGACCAACGGCCACATTGTGAAATCCCTACCTCCGTTTCAAACAAGCCTGAAATAAGTTACAATTCAAGAGAAACAATAATAATAATAATAATAATAATAATAATAATAATAATTCTATTAATTTCTATAGCTCATTACCATGACGCAATGATCTAGTGCGCTTTACAACACTGGTCGGGGACTTTTGCCAGACTGCTTATAACGCAGTTTACAATTAATGAAGTTGAGTTATGAGTGCCCCCGTGATATCAATATCAAATTAAACAAGGACACTGCCTATAAAAGGGATAGCTCCTCCCCTCTTTGACACGCAATTTCTGCTTGAACGGCTTTATTCAATAGCTAGTTTTCACGTTACGCCATCGCCGCCACGTTGGAGGACGTAAACAATAGATCTCTCATTAGCTCCTTTTGTTCGTCCACCCGCATTTGCACGTTTCACCATTGTTACCTGTGTCTCCAGAGATTGGCTGCAAACCACCTATATTACCGGACCCAGTGAGCAAGAAGAAGGGAAGCCAGTAATATAGAAGAAGGATATATAATGGGAAGTGCCTCTATCATTCTCAGTCGAAGTTACTCAATTCTGGTCACTAAAGTTGGAAACCTGAAGTTTAACTTTCATTTTGTGCGAATGCAATAAATTTTGAATTTCTCGTACCAACAAATTTGAATTTGGCGCCACAGATGTTCGCGGGTCGACGTCTAGAATGAAATGACTGACGGCTCGCCCAGTCCAACGTTCCTTATATAGGCAGTGTCCGTGTTTAAGACAGACACTAGGGGTGGTCACTGCCAGAGTTTTTTGTTACGTCCCTAGTGGTTCTTTTACGTCCCACAGAATCAGAGAATTATGAAGAGTTGTGAGACGGGGCCTACGGTTTATCGTCCTTATCCGAGAAGACTAGAAAGTCTAACCATATGTAGGTGTCATTACAAAGGCAGCACTTTCTCCTCAATTATTAAAGACCCTGAGTGTTGGTCCGGGCGGGGTTTGAACCCGCGACCTCCCGCACGGTAGTCCGGTGCTCTACCACTGAGCTAACCGGTCGACGGTCAAGGTTCTTGTTGATTCACGTCGGGACCTTTGCTTTGAAATGGATAGTAGTTTTGTATGCGTTTTTAAAATTCAGTTATCTGAAATGTTAATTTTTAACGCGTCCACCCCGTAATATGAATGATAGCTTTATTTAAACACGGTTAAAATATCAGTTTTACATAGAACATATATAAAAATCTTCTACAACTGGTTTACATATTTGCCGTGTGGGAGTACTGTTCCGAAAACAATCTGTGGATTTTCCTCTTGAAGAGACCCAAGGAATTTGCTGTACGCAGTTCCTCAGGAAGATTGTTCCATAAAAGAGCGCCACTGTAACTAAAGCTACGCTTCAGGTAGTCAGTTCCAGGTTTTGGAAGGGATAGTTTACCCCGTGGCGTCGCGAAGATCATAATTCGAATTTCTCGGCTCACTGGGTTTTAGGGAGGTAATACGGGGTTCCACTGCATTAGCTAACACTATCAGGGGTTAAAATATGAAAAGCTTTTTCCATTTGATAATTGGCAACGTCCTCGACGTCGTAAAAAGGTGTAAGCTATTTGGTTCATAGTCCGGCCCACAGACCGTAGGAACGACACGAGCGTGAATTCTTACACACCGAAAAGGATGATTAACTGAATTTTGGTCTATAACTTATGCATTGATTTCCGTACAAACAGTCGGTCGTCTTTCAATCACTGGGCTTTAGGGAGGTAAACAGTTGGAGTTAACCACCTTGAGAAAAGCGCATGTTGTACTGATTTAAAATTCGGCGGAATTACCTAACCTTTTTTTTTCTGAAAAATCAATCAACTATACAACTGAATGATGAAACAGAGTGCTAATGGAATCTATAGAATACCCCATAAATCAACATGAAGTAGTTCTGTTCGTTTTTCAGCCTCGTTGTTTTGTTTTGTTTTTGCTTTTTTTGAACCCGGTATTTGTTCTCTTTCTTGTTGTTTGTCGTTACTTTATTTTCACTTTCACCATATCATCTTTTTCAGGAACACCAACGCCTCGATTTCAAGCTGGTGAGCAAATTACCCATTATCTTTCTTTTGAGTTAGGCCCTTCAGTTACTGTTTTATCCTACACTAAGCAAAAAGTGGCTTCTCCTTGTCCTTGTCCTTCTACTTCCCCTTTTCCTAGACACCTAGACACGCTACATCTTTTTCAAGCTAACCAGAAATCCAGCTGAGTTTTCATCATTTTGTTCCTGCGGCCTTGAAGATGCCACGGTTTTGAACTCAAGTATTATTTTTTTTCTCCAGAATGCAAAGATGATCCTGGTTACATGGACAAGTGTGCTGCTAAAGCTGCTGTAAATGGTTATTGCAAAGAACAGTCCAATTTTATGCGCAAACACTGTCGAAAGTCATGTGGGTTTTGCTCAATCGGTAAGATGGAAGAAGAAATCATGGAGATTTTATTGAATGAAAACAAACAAAGAAACGAACAAATAAACAACAAATGGAAACATTAGTAGATAGTTCAGTGTGAATTAAAAACAACACTAAATAAAATAAATCTTAAACCGGCGCATACAGTCATGTTCACCTATCACGCGTTTCCAACCTAGGGTAACGTCCCTTTTTTCTCCTGAATCCTATCGTTTAATTTATTTTTAGGTAGTTTAATAAATACTGATAAAACTAAAAAAATGATATCTAGTCAACCAATTTTATTTTTCTTACTTGTGCAAGGTGATCGAACTACCGCTGCGACTTTAGAGTCTCCAGCCCCGATTGGTAAGTTGTATGAGTTCGCGTTTCTGTAATGTGTTTTTCTTTTTCTACGTACACACGCACGAAACCCCCAGTAAATTGATGTCATCTACATAAGGGGATGTTTATATTTAAGAAACATTTATGACATTTTTGGTATCACTGCAGGAAACAGTTAAGTCCCCTGTTCTAAAAAAAGGCGAAAAATGCGAAAAACACACGCCATGACAGCGTATGGAGGTCCTTTTCTCAGTGTATCCCTTAAGAAAGCTGTAATGGCTAGTCTGACAACTGTTGTTTCGTCGCTGCCAAGCGACTCTTCAGAGACCTTCCTGATATCTGGCAAACTTGTTGAGCATCTCGCTCAAAGTCCCGTTCGCAATCAGTTCAGCACAGGCAATCTGGCCTTATATCGCATAAGGATTCCCGACCGCTAAATATCCACGAGAGCATTGTTTGCCAGATATCAGGAAGGTCTCTGAAGAGTCGCTTGGCAGCGACGAAACAACAGGTGTCAGACTAGCCATTACAGCTTTCATAAGTTAAGTTTTCACAAGTTATTCACAACTTTTCACAATTATTACTATCCCTTAAGAACCTGGTTAACTAAAGGTGTTTCAGCTGGATCATGCAGCTACCTCTACAACAACAACAACAACAACACTTTATTCACATTTCCTCTGCAAATTCGTGCCACATAACTGATGGCAGAAATGTATATGGCTACCGATAAAGAGGCGTATTTAAGGGAGAAAAAATGCGAGATAATTTAAAGGCTGATAAAGTTGTTGTATTGGCAGTGTACAGGCATATCGCCTGAATGTTTTGTAGACCAATCAGCAAATAATTTCCAAGGCCGCTTGTAAATTGAAGCACTACTATACTAACGCTACCATCCAATAGGAAACAACTCGAGAACTATGATATTTTTAGAAGTCGTAGCGGTTGATCAGGAAGCTCGTGATCGTTGCGAACGTTATTATCCTGGCTGGCTGTCTTTTGATTCTCATTCAAACAGCAGGTGCCGGTCATTGTTATAACGATCCCGGCAAAATACAGGCAAGAAACCTCAGCCTTTGTCTGGGAATCATTCCCCTTACCCTATAGCTACCACCCCTTATAAATTAATAAAAAAAATATCAGACATAACAATTTGTACTGATTAGAGTCCAGATAAACTTATTTATTTTCCAGAATGTGAAGATGATCCTGGTTACGCGGAAAAGTGTCCTGAGAAAGCTGCCATAAGTGGTTACTGTAAAGATCACTTCGATTTTATGCACACAAAATGTCGAAAGTCATGTGAGTTTTGCTCAATCGGTAAGTGCAACGCTCCTTCACCGTATAAGATGGAAGAAGGAATCATGGAGAAGTAATTGAATAAAAACAAACAAAGAAATGAATAAATAAACAACAACTGGAAACATTAGTAGATAGTCGTGGATTAAAGATGGAAGAAGAAAAGAAAAATCTTGCAAAATCTTTCTTTTGGAGTAGACGAATGAACAACAACAACAACAAAAACATCTTTATTTTGCTCTTCTCTATCTTAAGTAAACAATGAAACAACTAAACAAATGATAAATGGCAACATTAGTAGATAGCCATGAATTAAATAAAAATATTAAACGCTTTAAACAGACGTATACATATTTATATAGTACGCATTTCAAAGCAAAGTTTAAAAAAAATTTTTCCTCAATCCTTTAGATAGAGAGGCAACTCATAAACTGATATCCAGTCAACCAATATTATTTTTCTTACTTATGCAAGGTGATCGAACTACCGCTGCGACTTTAGAGCCCCAGCCCCAATTGGTAAGTTGCATGACGTTCGTGTTTCTGTAATAAATGTTTTTCCCTGTTTCGACCCACAGAAGGAATCCCTGGTAACTTTAATCTCTCCCTGATTCTAAGAAAAGAAACATTTGCAGTGATATGACCATTGATAATACGAACTGTAAATCAAGCAGTGTGTATTATTGTTACTGAATCTTATGACCTCGCACAATTTATCATATCTCGGACTTCCATAAGCCTGTTTGTTTCCCAAAAAGGCATAAGCTGGGAGTATTCGTCATCGCCAGTTCTTTAACAGCATTGAATGTTCCCCGCCGTTTTTGCAGAATGCCAGGATGACCCTAGTTATGCAGACGGTTGCCCTCATAAAGCTGCAATAAGTGGTTACTGCGTGAATCAAAGAGAATTTATGGAGCAACACTGTCGCAAGTCATGTGGCTGTCAATGGTGGTGAGGGCAATATACGTCTTATAAATTTTACTGATCAAACTTTTACTTTTTCTCTTTTAAGTATTAATACATTTATTGACGCTTTTTAATATCTATTTTTTTTGTTACAGAAATCAAGTTGCCATTCATTGATCAGAAAATAGAAAAAATATTAACTGTGGGAACAGAAAATGCGACGTCGCGATTTAGAGAAGAAGAAAGTCAAGCTGTTAAACGCATCGATAAAGAAAATGACGGGGTTACGGGACCAAGATAAAAAAACAAGAAAAAAAAAAACAAGTTTTTGCATGCTTATGACGATTGAGGGACAAATTGAAATAATTTTATGTTAAAATCAATTGTTTATTCAACAAAATCAGGCAGTCATTGCGTGTATGCGCTGAACTGAATGAGTTATATCGGAACGAAAAAGTTGAAAAATAACTGGGTAACCATTGGTCATTAGTTTCAAAGATCTCTAAATGAAAAGTAAGAATAGTGATACACAGGAAACTCTCTACAAGGCGGACTCTTTTGGATCAGCTCCTAATGTCCTCCTCCTAGTACAGTGGAGATACGTCTTGGCTAGTTGAGTTCGATTCCCAAACAGAGCAGATTTAAAATTTGCCTTTTTTGTTCTTGTTTTTTTTCAAGCGAGAATAAAAATTAGTGATAAAAATTGTGAATGACGTTTCGATGAATTCTCACACACATTTTAGCATATAAAGAACTCACAAGAATTTGACTTTTAGTTTTTACGAATTTGAAAATGATGAACGATTCATCGAAACGTCATTCACAATTTTTATCACTAATTTTTATTCTCAATTGTTTATCTAAAGCTTCCGTTATTTGATTTTTTTCAAGTATTGTCATAAATTTGATCTAAAGGGATTTTGCACTAAGCGAGTATGTTGATAGTACCACATTCTCACTTAAATATGCCGCTCATTGTCTCCCGTGATTAAGATATGGGAAAACGATTGTGGCCGAGGCAAGGAGCGTCAGGTTGTGTAAGTACCATCGGTGTGACACGTCGCCGAAGTGAAGGATGGAGGGTAGAAAATTCTTCCCAACTTACCGGCTCGCATATCTGTTTTTAAATGTCCCGGCGAATTAAAGCAAACGGATGACTTAAATAGAGAGACGCCGCACGAGCCTATTCCTTGTATTTAGGAAACAGAGTTGTACAACTCACGCACTCCGGAATTTCGCGGCATAAACATGAATGACTCTAACATCTACGTAACTTCTTTCAAACCAGTCAACAAGGACAGTATACACTAAACGGGGTATACACTATTTTTGGACAATAAAATCAGTGGGCCCCATTTTGGGGGTTTTCTCTATTTTTAGCAGAGCTGCTCACTTAAGACGCCAAAGTCAAGCTTTCTTTTGGGATCAACGTTGAATTTTTGTTATAGAACCGCCACCAAAGTTGATCATAGGATGCTAAAATGATTTTTTTAACCAGCTTAAACAAAAGATAGGCAATTGACCACCACCCCAGCAGAATTGATGCCTCACCTTGCAAGCGGTCATTCTGATCAGTGCTGTTGCGGATGTCTGTTTGTTTAGTGAAATCCTATCTCCATCAATTTTGATTGGTCAGTAACTCATGTCAGCGTATCAAGTTTTGTTGAACTGTTACGTCATTAAATTTAAACCAGTATCCATGGTCATTACTGATTAAACACGATAAATGTTATTAGAAACGTATTTCACAGGACCTATCGTTCGTATTTGAAAACTTCACAAGCAGTAACTCAAACTTCCATGGAAAAGTCCATTGTCGTCCTTCTCTTATGCCTTCTGAACCACGTTATTCCAGGTAAGGTTCTGTATTAGCGCTCTTTAAGAGCATGTGTGCAAATTTACATTTCTCACGGCTGCAAGTGCTACTTTCCATTTGCAATTTGGATATGCTATATAACGTTTCCAGCATCTTATGTGTTTCTCACAGATTGTACTGCATGTAATGTCTGTCCATGTGTGTGTGGAAAAGAGATCTCAATATATAATGATCTAATTGATGCCCTCAAAACGACTTTGCTGATTCCTTTAAAATAAAACAGGTTCAAATCTCGTCCTTGCATCTTTAAACCCCAAGAAAAACGTTATAAAACCGATGACAACCTTTTCTGCCAAACCTTGTGCCCAGTTTTCAATTTTAAAATGCTTATGGACTCAGTCTTTGATACCTCGTACTGTACGACCAGTCAATGCTGGTAAAAATATATGTTTTCTCAAAGTGCTCAAACGGCAGCGCTCCTTGTTGGAATTACTGAGTCGTGACAGGGAAAGTTTGAGTCAAGACTCCCCTCTAAGCATTTGATTGTTGTATAGATTCTTTAAAAGGTATAGGTGAATTTTATTGTCTTTTTCTCTCAGTCACAATAACACCTTTTTGGCAGCATCCAAAAAGCCTTTCACAGTTGAATCATGGCAACTAAGGTGGTTGGCAAGAATTTTAATAATAACAATTTATTTATAAAGCACCATTTCCATTTAGTCCAATGAGAGATCCATAAGCTGATTTTATGTTCAGTGCAGGTTCTTTTTGTTTTGCAAACATTATAACAAAACAAACAACAGGTGTGGCAAAGATAAACACATTAGAGGCTTCTAAGGAAAATGTATGAGCAACAAAGAGTTAAAAGCTGTCGCGATCGTTAATTTGCTTTTAAGTTTTGTCAGGACTCGGCTTATTCAATGTATGCGGATTTCCTTTCATTTGCTTGCGCATACATGTTTCCTGCGCATGCATTAACAGTTTATTTTTCTGGCCAGAGCTAACCTTCGATCGATGCAATTGCATTTCTTAATTTTCTAAATTAAACCTTGTCGTTATTAGTAACCTTCTTTTGTGGGGGCCTGTTTTCTATTAAAGTCTTTGGATCAAATTTTAACTGATATTACTCTTCCCTTTTTTGTGGTGTAGCCAGTGTAATCGTGCCACTATTTGGTAGATGTTCTAGCATATTTGTCACATCATAATGTAATGTTGTTCTTTATGATCCCCCCCCCCCCCAGCTACGAGTATGTACCTTAAAATACGAAAGAGTGAGGTTACACGAGCACAAAGCGAGACATTCTCAATTAGCGCGAACCTAAAAATAAGGGTACGATTGACGCAAATATTCAGAGATGAAATCACATTTCTCCTTTCCCTGCTCCATGTTTGCTTGACTAAATCAACTCGTACCGTAAAAAGCTCCATTAACCCCCCGGAGGGGCTCATTTCAATTCACGCATCATTAACGGGGGCTTATTAGAGGGGGGGGGGGGGGGGTGCTTCTTTCAAATCTTAAACATGCCGTTTCCGTCTTAAAACTGTTTTTGTACAAACAGTAATATGTGTAAAGTGTGTATTTGTTTAAAAACAAACCAACTGGGCCGCATGAAGTGGATTTCTTAAGAGGGAATAGGGAGGGGAGGGGGAGGGGACTAATAATTTAACAAAATCTCATGTCCCAAAATAGGTGGGGAGGGGGCTTATTAGAGAGGTGTGTGGCTTATTACAAAAACCGACTTTCAAACTGCGGATTAAAGGAAGGAAATGCTTTTCTGGTCGTACCTTAGGCACATCTCATCGAATTTAATTATTTTGATTAATTCATATGATCTTAATCCACTTGAATCTACACATTTTTCTCGAGATGACACCAGGTAGAGTACGCAATGAAGGTTGAATATGTGAGTGATTACCGCAGTTATGAACACTACTTAAGGGGTTCTTATACCCAAACAAAACTTTTTCTCCAAAATCAAACTCTCTCAGAGGAAACCACCACCATGCAACTCGTTGCCATGAGTGATGACAAAAATAACGGTGTTTGAGTGCTTAGTTGCCATGGCAACAGAGCAAGCTTTTGTAAGATCTCTTTTAAATTGCTTCTTTTTTAAACAAAAATGAACTAAAACACTTACTCAGTGAGGCAAGAAACAATTTTTTACAGGTTATGCTTGTATTGATCTAGGTACTCAATCTAAGCTTGTAGACTGACTCTGCTTATTTGCAGAGAGAAAAATCTTCAAAGTTTCACTTTGCCATGAAAGGGTGTTTAATGGATTGGCTTTAGTTTGGTTCATTGCCTGGAGGGTTTGTCTACTTTGAATTTCAACCCTAAAAAGCTAGTAAAAGTAAAAGCATGGAAAGGGAATAGTGTTTGCAATTTACAAATGCCATGCCAATTTCAAATTTCAAACCTACATAGGGTCAAGAAAAAATTGCCGTGGTCAGGTTTTGTCATCTTTTCCAGCAATATCAGTGCAAAAATGTTTGTTACACACGAAGCAAAGGGAAAAAATCAAACAGGCATGACATTGCACTTCTCCAGCAAAGTAATGGCATAGAGATGGGATGTAAACAACATATCAGCTCAAAACTAGTGCAAGAATTAAATGAAAATCTTACTTCGCAGACTAGCCGTCCGGACAAATCTTTTTTGAACTGAATCCTTTATTCAGAGAGTAAAACGCCGGTGGAATGAAAAGTATAGGTTGTAAGTCCATCAGTTATGTAGTTGCATGTTAAACAGGTGTGGCCACAGCGAAAGGCACCAAGGGGTTGATTAATTTTAGCAGGTTTAAGTAGTTTAGCGCTGACCAGTAGATCGTTAAGATTGTTAGAACGTCGGAAAGCAACAAGAGGTAAAAATGAAGCCTAATCCAGGCTTGTCAGTACGGGAGTTGAACCTATGACCTCTGTGATACTGGTGCAATGCCCTACCAACTGAGCTAACAAGCAAACTGGGAGGTGGTCATTTCGTTGGAATGAAGTTTATATTTATATGAGGGTTGTAAAGGAGGGTGGCGGCTAAATAGTCGATAGCTTTCAAGCATGCGCGACCGCTTGATTCGCGCCGCAACAAAAAACTGGAGAGCCTGCTCGCAGGCTATATAGTTGACGACTATATAGTTGCAATGAAACGCAATATAGTTTGTACCGAACTGTACCATTTCTCTCAAACGGCTCACGGTTATTAGCAAAATCACATTTCACGAGGAAAAAAACGGCCACTTCACATTTCAAGGGAAATTAAAAAGGAAATTCACGGATCACGATATTCAGTTTATTTCAGTTTAGTATTATTATTTTTCCTTAGTCGTCAAGGACCCCGTCAAGGCCAAATACGCTACTGATCGGCATGAGTACTAATTACCTGTTCCAGAACAGTTCGACAAGACAGCATGCATGCACTTGTCAGTTAGTATTGGCCAGAGTAAAAGATTGAGATTTATATAGGCGAGAAAAGCGAAGCGTGTCACGAACTAATTATGGCATTGCTGCCCCCGACTTTGCATCAATTACTGAATAAATTATTTTTTAAAGCTTCAGGAGTCGATAGTGTTTTAAATTATTGAACCGCAATTTTTAATCTATGGTTTCATCAACCGAATCAGGATAACTGCCCTTCATGGCGCAGTGCGGCAGCCCTTTGGAGTGATTTCTCTTTCAACCATTCGAGGCTGGATATAAAAAATAACGGAAATTATGTTTTTGCATAGAAAACAAAAAGCAGTTGAGCGTTAATTGTTACTGAGATTTGAAATTTTCGAGCAATTGGCTTGGTGCTTATGTGAACATTTTTAGTTGCCATATATATCTATATATCGAACCCCATATCGTCTGGAGATTTGTGATATCAATTAGATTTTTGCGGCACAGAGCACTGAAGACATTGGACAACACTCTCAATAAGAATTAGGATATTAGTGCATTTGTAAATAGAACAAACAGTTATTGTGCATGCTTTGGATGAGCAGTTACCAAGATGGAACGTTTCAAATGAACAGAATAGAAGCCGCGGTTTCGTTTTAATTACTGTTTTAATGTGTTCAGATTGAAAAAAATCCAACAGCTTTTATTGATCACAACTGAAAAAAAAAAATAATAATAAAAAATAAAATAAAAATAAAAAGACTATATTAGAAACTCCAGACAAATCATACTCGCGGAGTACTATTTGAAAATGCATTGATATTGCTTTGTAAATTCTTCGCTTCGCTGATAATGCTAATTAAAGTGGACTTTTCAACAACGACAAAAGAATTTTTTGAAGCGAATAATTATTCAGCAATACACGCCTGGTTAGGTTTGTTCACTAGAAAGGTCCTTTCAAAAACACTTGAATCTGAAAAGGGACAGTTAATTTAGCTCTTCAGGGCTGAGCGGGAACTTCAACACTGCAGGCCGTTGAAACTTAATCTCCTGACTACATCTTCCACAACTGAATACACCAGTTTTTCGAGGCTCGAATATTGTCGTTTTTCGAAAAACATGAAGACGATCTGCGCGTTGATGTTACTTTTCTTCGCTTGTTCGTGCAGCGGGAGGTATTTCCCTGGACGATTTTTTCGTTATAAACCTCGTAAGTGTTTTCCAAATAATACCTGGAGTGCGATCTTTTCATTCCTCTTTTTCTTGCTTAGAATAGTTTCCTTCTGTGTTTGTTGTTATGTACTTCAGTGGGATGAGTCCTAAATGTTGTTATTTATCGGTTGCAGGTCTACCGTTCCCGGAAATCGCATTACGGGATAAAGGTACCATTTTCTAGTCTTAACTGTGTTGATAACCGATTAAGAATAAACTCACCTAGTTAAAATGTTTTGAACCTCGTATAAAGATGCTTTCCTATGGAGGTAATCAGTTTAATTGCTGTATTCTTGAACTTACTGACATGTTGCGAATTTACAACTGGCTTCACAAATTAACGGTCATCCCGCCATTTTTTGAACATATGTTCTCGGGCTATTCGGCTATTCCCTCGGACGGAAGTCTCGAGAAAAATATCCCTTTACTGTTAAAATTAGGAACAGATTTTCGAAGTTAGATAATTCTCCGAAGAAGTTCTCGAAGTCGAAAATAGCAACCGTTTGGAGCAATATCATAATTTGATTGACTAAACACTCGATTTATCTAGAAAAGGCGCGCGTAAAAATTAGTTGACGTAATTTTCAAAGCTAGTGACCGATCACGCCTAATTATGTACACATTTTCATACAAACATATTTGCTTTGCTCGTTGTTGCTTGTTGACACCCGCGTTAACTGATTGTTTTCGTCTAAATTTTAGGGCATCGACAAGCTAACATGAATAACTTTTCCCACATTTTACTTTCGTTTCAAATTTTCCTTGACTTTAACGGACCTTAGAAATTTAAAGTTAATTTATGCTGAACTAATAAATTAACTTTACATATTCAAAGACAGTTCAAACTGAGGTATTCTAAGCAGACGGTAATGATTTGCACTTATTAACTTTGTAATTTGGCGCTGCTCGAGGACCTGGCGCTCAATGCGCAGTGAGGTCCGCGCTTCGTGACGAAGAGCCACGCAGTTTTCTTTCCGGCCCGACCTTATGCAACTAAGTCTAAGTGTTCTATGACAGAATGACCTGCGCCTGTATCAAAAAGCTAGGAACTTCCACATAAAAATGCTCCAAATTTCTTTGTGGTTAATTTTTAGTTATTGTTTGGATGTGCTCGTAACATTTTTCATAATCGATTAAGTTTAAGTTGAGCTTATAAAACTGCCAAGAAAGGTTGATGATTGTCTAACGTCAGAAAGCATAGCCATGAAAACGGTTCGCGGCGCGACCTTTTATTTTTTTACTTACTGTATAGGAGATTGTTTATTTGCTCGCATCTTCTGGCACTGATTTTGAGATCTGTGAACACTATCATGTGGCGGAGTATAATTCCATCAATGAAGGGTATGTGGAAAGATTTCCGCACAGCACATTGCTCTCAAGTAACCCTGTTCCAAAAACGGCGAGGATGCGTGAATCAAATTTGAGTCACAAAATATAGGCACAATTAATGTATGGGGCTATGCGGAAATCTTGCCGAATATTTAACTACAGGTACCTTACAGGATTTTATCCCACAGCAGGTCTATAAAGTCCGCAGCGTGTTTGTGTCGCCCAATCCGACTGAGCAATAACCAGCTCACGTAACAAACTCTCGACAATTAATCTTTCAAAGAACAAGTGCAAAAAACAAAGCGTATCACTAAAAGCGTATCAGTTAAAATGCCTCGCTTTTCTTTTTAGCTTGTGAAAATGACCCTAATTATGCAGATGAGTGCGACAAGAAGGCCGCGGAAGAAGGCTACTGCAAAGATCAAGAGGAATTTATGAGGAAACACTGCCCCGTTTCGTGTGGGTACTGCTCGGAAGGTAAGCGCCAAAACGAGTGATAATTTGCTTTTTAGTCGTTGAAGGTTTATGGTATTACGAAATTGCACTGGTCTGATTATATTTCAACAGGGATGTTTAACCAGCCGTGAAATATGTACCTTTCCAGTCGGTAGCCATTCTTTAAAAAAGAAATTAACAAGAGTCCTGGCAATTTGCTTTTATATTGGCTTTTTTCGGCACCATGTATTCGGTTAAGGGCAGCATAAACTAAAGCGAAACTGAGTATAATATTACATGTCGTTTTTAGTTCAGTGAGACCCAAACCCAAGCTAAAGGCACACTTCTAAATTCCAATTCGATCCGTAATGCTCGAACGTTTCATACATGAGCCCCCGGCTCGGGTGATTGGGCAGCCTCTCCTCACGCTATCGAGCCTAATAAATTGATTTGATTTGATTTGATTGGGTTTGAAAGACATGATTGCAGTGATTAATAAAACTCATTTAGTATGTACATGTAGGTATCTTTGGAATGTTAACGTGTTGGTTTAATTTCAGGGACTGCCAAGCCTCCAGCTCCCATTGGTAAGCTGCAAGCATTTATTTATTCCGTCTAACACTGACTGAAGCAAGGAAGTAAACAAATTAACAAGCTAGCTAACCAAAGAAAGCATAAAGACAAAGTGATAGCTATTTAGGGGCGCTTTTTTCCAGGAGTTTCGTCTTCGGAGCAGTTCTTAACCATATTTGATTGAAAAAAAAAAAAAAGAAATCATGGAAATAACTAAACAACATCATCATCATCCTGTAAGTAACGACAACACACTTCAAAACAAACAAACAAAACTGGTGATAATGTAACAATGTTCTTGATGGGGGCCTTTTCTCGCGTTTAAACATGAAGCTCTAGTGTATAGCAAATAACAAATTAAAACTATTTGTTTCGATTCAAAAGAAATGTATGCATTCACCATCTCGCTTTTCTTTTTAGCTTGTGAAAATGACCCTAATTACGCAGATGAGTGCGACAAGAAGGCCGCGATAAAAGACTACTGCAAAGATCAAGAGGAATTTATGAGGAAACACTGCCCTGCTTCGTGTGGATACTGCTCGAAAGGTAAGCGACAAACGAGAGTGATAATTTGTTTTAGTCGTTGAAGGTTTACGGTATTACGAAATTGCACTGGTCTGATTATATTTCAACAGGGATGTTTAACCAGTCGTGAGATATGTACCTTTCCAACTGGTAGCCATTCTTTAAAAAATAAATTAACAAGAGTCATGGCAATTTGCTTTTATACTGGCTTTTTCGGCACCAAGTATATAACCTAAAGCGAAACTGAGTTTCATATTACATGTCGTTTTTAGTTCAGTGAGACCCAAACCCAAGCTAAAGGCACACTTCTAAATTCCAATTCGATCTGGAATGCTCGAACGTTTCATACATGAGCCCCCGGCTCGGGTGACTGGGCAGCCTCTCCTCACGCTATCGAGCCTAAATAAATTGATTTGATTTGATTTGATTGGGTTTGAAAGACATGATTGCAGTAATTAATAAAACTCATTTAGTATGTACATGTGGGTAGCTTTGGAATGTTAACGTGTTGGTTTAATTTCAGGGACTGTCAAGCCTCCAGCTCCCATTGGTAAGCTGCAAGCATTTATTTATTCCGTCTAACACTGACTGCAGCAAAGAAATAAACAAATAAACAAGCTAGCTAACTAAAGAAAGCGTAAAGACAAAGTGATAGCTATTTAGAGGGGCTTTTTTCCAGGAGTTTCGTCTTCGCAGCAGTTCTTAACCATGTTTGATTAAAAATATATATATATATATCATGGAAATAACTAAAATAATAACTTAAGTAACGACAACACATTTCAAATAAACAAACAAAACTGGTGATAATGTAATAATGTTCTTGATGAGGGCCTTTTCTCGCGTTTAAACATGAAGCTCCGTTGTATAGCAGGGAGCAGGGACCCAAAGCCTCCAGCGCCCATTGCGGGTAAGCTGTATAATAGATACCATGAATGCAGGCATTTATTTAATCGGTCTAACACTGACTTAAGCAAGGAAGTAAACAAATAAACAATTCAACTAACTAAAGCAAACACACAGACAGAGTGATAGCTGTTTACAGGGGCTTCGTCTTTCAATAGAACCCTCCGGCCTTGTTTGAAATGCTACTATGATGACAAAATTTTTCTTTGTAGTTGAAAATGACCATCGAACGGTCGAAACGTCGTTGGTTTTAATGTCTGAATTTTTCATATTGCAAAATCCTTTCAACGAACAGTGAGAACATAAACAATAACACCTATAAACAGGTTAATTAATGTTTGAGTTTCACCTACATCTGTCGTCGTATTAGACAGAACGCTTCGCTTGTTATATGGCAAGTAAATATAGTCTTCAGTTTAACTCAGAAAAGACATGTACACCCTCGTTGTTGTTCTAGGTTGCGAAGATGATCCCAACTATATAGATGGATGCCGCGAGAAAGCTGCTACGCCAGGTTACTGTGAAGCCCACAAGGAATTTATGACGGCACACTGCCCCAAATCTTGCAAATTCTGCGAAGGTAGGACACGAAACGGGTTGAATTGCTACGAGTCGAAGGGATGATGGAGAGGGGGGAGAACCTTGTTTTGCATTACGTCATCCGCCTTTTTGCTCTAACACATTAGTATGCTTAGAATTTGTGCCACAATGTTTCGAAAGTTTTATTTCTAAAACGTAATTTACTTGTAGGGTTTCTATTATTAATTAATACATTCTTTTGTTTTTCTTAGTTGTATTACGCAACTACTAGCACTACATATTCTTTTGTCACTTGTTACTTGCATAAGGCAACTTTTAGCACTTTAAACTGTATTTAAAAGAACAAATTGCCATTCTGCACTGTAACTGATGAAGTTCTAAGACCGAAACGTTTTAAAAGTACCATGGACTCTTTAACCGCCTTCATAGGTTATCTAAATAGCGTCGTACCATCAATTAAATTCACACGCGAAATTTCCAGTGATTCATTGAACTTTCTAGACACCACAATCATTGAGGATGCAAGTGGTCGCATCAGTACGGACGTCTACCAGAACAGGGTCATCTCGAGTGTGACTTTTCATATTGGATACATGGAGGGGTGGACATACGGCTGATCATACGGCAGGGCACCACCCAACGACAACTTTCGGTGGATATCTGTTCGGTGGAGGGTAATTCGCCTTAGGTTTTCAGCGTCGATTAAAGACTGCACTCGGATTTTCGTAACTAAAACGTGGCCTAAAATATTCGCAATTGGGAAATCATAGCCCCTGAGATTTTCGGAAAGGTCGTAATTGCTGTTTTGTGCAGTCAAAAACGTCAGCTAGCATTTTCGGAAAGAAAATAGTTCCCTAGAAAGCCCGTGGAAAGTTCATTTCAGCTAGCATTTTCTCAAAGGAAGATTTTGTTCCCTAACATTTTCGGGCAATTAAAGTTTCAGCTAGGGGATCCGAACAGATGAACTTTTTCTAGCTTATGAAAACATCAATTTAAACAGACTCCAAACACCACAAGGTACTTAAAAATGACTATCTACAGCTTTTGGTTGATTTGGCTCGTTGGGTGCCCCTGATACGGTGACCAAAACCAAATTTTCGCGAACAGATGGGTTACCATATTTTTTTACTCGAGACATGATGCTCCGCGCGCGTGCCTCAGGCGCGCGGAGCTCCGCTATTAGAAGACCAAGGCATAAAGGAGCTGCTTGAGGAACCAATTTTTGACAATACTGCGAACCTTTGTAGGACCTTTGTTACTTGTCGCATTTTTTTCTGTTATCATAAAATCATAAATAATGCTTGGCTTGAAGCGAGTGCAGCATTGAGTATTGTTAATTGCCCATTACTTCCCCCAATCCACATTTTACAGGAATATGCCATTATTAAATAATTTGTAGTACCAGTCATTTGAGTGGATAAAGGGTTTGCTCATTTGCTGTTTGTTTGATTGCTCCTGTCCTCAGAGCCAGTCATAGAGCCTTAGATGCCCTCTGGCAGCCAAGGGAGAAACTCAAGGAAATGTGCAGGATTTTTTGTTTTCGCTTAAATAAGGCCGAGTAGTCAGCATTATGCTCAGTACATCGTATCACGCATCACAAGCATAGTAAGCTAACTGATTGATTGTTAGGTGTAGAAATAAGGGGCGTTTTAATTTAATATGTATCGGACCAGAGCAGTCATTAAACCTTATTCTCTTGCTCTCATGCATGGCTCTTCTTTGTGTCTCTCCATATTGGGGTGGAACTGTTTTATTAAAGCTATTATCCTTCGAGGTGGCCTCTCCTATAAGCCTTGTGGTTTCCTGAGGTCTCCTCACTACTCATTTAGGTGCATCATTTGTAAATATTGTGAAAATGGCAAATAATAAATAAATAAATAAATAAATAAATAAATAAATGTCGGAGTTATTTTCCATGTTATCGCTCCTTCCCCGAGCGTATATCTAGCGAGAACCAATCCTTAAAACTATGGCGTGTGGCTCTTGGCTTGATCTTTGAATGCATCATGCTACGCTCAAGAATTTGATAACAGTGATCTTAGTCCTTTCAGTAAGGGTTACTGAGCGTCTAATCGTAACGCAAAAGCCAATCATTGGGCAGAAGTGAAAGATATTGCAGGCATCAAAGGGAAACAGGACTTCATGAATATTTTAAGATTTCGTCACACCTTTTAATTTAGTAATAAAAAAATGAATAATGGTATCTCGCAAGAATTTAAACACTTTATGGAGGTGTAAACGACTGGCCATGATTTAACACCTCCGAGAATTGTCCAACAGTCAGCGGACGTACTGGATGGATAGATATTTAGATGGATAGATAGTTTATTGTATCAATACATGGCAGCCAAGAACTGAATTGCGTATTTACAAACTAATTAATTGTATACTATAAATTCAATTTAAGATTAGGAAAATGAATAATATATAAAATTTCAATTAAAAATAAATAAATGAATATTAAATTTCTAGTATTCTGTTTGAAAATTTCTACTAATTATACTTTATACTCGAGGCTATCATTTAAGTGTTCTTAAAACGGTCCGTCTTAAACTTGGGAATCTTGAAGACAGATTGCGTCTAAGTGAAAAAGCTGAGTGGTTTGGCGCTGATACAAAGCTACTTAACTTGTTATCCTTGTCATTAATAATATTAAAAAATGTCTAACTGCAAATGGCTTCACAATAGGGATACACCTTAGGCATATTTGCATGCTCTAAGGTTTCGCTGTACCTCTTTTTAATTATGTACTGGACTGTGCCATTGTTCCGCGGCAGTGGAAACAAGCTGGGATCACTCTTGTATTCAAGAAAGACTGTAATTTGACGGAGTCAAATTACCGGCCATTGTCAATTTTACCGTTCTTATCAAAAGTGTTTTAAAGACTTGTTCACATGAGAATTAGCCCACACTTCAGTGATATCTATCACAAGTTTGTGCTTTCGTATCGCGAGTCTCATGGCTGTGACACTGCACTTTTCAGCTTGACATAAAAATGGAGAGAAGCTAGACAATCTAATGGTCGTGGGTCGTGGGTCGTGGGTTGTGGTTCGTGGTTCGTGGTTCGTGGGTTGTGGGTACAAGTCGTGCGTCTTGGGAGTGAGTGCAAGACGTGGGTAAAATTAATAATAGATTAATGAGTTGATTGATAATAGCTACAGTGTAGTAATAGTGTAGTATATTTTTGAGGGATCCCCTTCCTCCAGCAACCAACTTAAAAACATTATGTAAGTGGCTAGCCTGATATAGATGACAATGTTGCAACTCAATTGATTTATTCCTAAAACTATATACTTCAAAAAGGAACGAAAGCAGTCAAACATAGGTTTAATTGTAAAATGGCCAGTACAAGCCCTTTTCGTGGGTTCGATTCCCGTACAAGCCTGATTTTTTTTTTCAGGCTTTATTTTCACTACTGCTTAAAGTAGTGTTCATAACTACGATGATCAGTCACAAATATAAACATGCGAAAGTTAAAATTATTTCACTAACAATAACTCAATGGAAAAACGTCAATAAATGTTTTTGCCCAGTGAGAATGAAGTGTCTCGTTATCGAGAGGAGGTCGGCGGTGTACTTTATATAATGGGCCATACAGGGAGGGTTTCACACTAAATGGATACCTTTTAAGCCCTCTTAGTATGAGGAAAGGCAGTAAAATGAAATATTTCAGTACTTCAAAGGGTTGGTAAAATAGCCTGTGAAGGGAAAGGGTGACAATTTATTTCTTTGTCTTATCAGTGTTTGATGTGCAAGAAAGGGGCGCAGCTTTTCTGTTTCTATACGTTGGTATGTAATAGGTATGGGGTTGAAGATCCGGGAAAAACCTCTCCATATGACTCTTTACTTTAAGAACAATAACAGTATGAAGGGTTCATGTTTTTTTTTAATGTTAAATTATTGCCTCATGTTACCAGACGGGAGTGACTGAAGGCGGCCTATAATTAAGACAAATTACAAATTCAAAAAAATTGAATTATATTGGGCATTATCAAAGAACTTCAACTTGTCAAAATCAGTAAACGTAACGTGTAGCTGTATATTTTCCGCAGTTCAATACTCTTCACGGATACCCGCTACTTGTGTTTCCCATGTGTAAGAAGGCATGAATCTAAGTTAAAACTGAACCTCTCTTTATTGATCTTGACTATATAAACACTAGCCAAATATTCAAATCAGCAATGCAATCCAATAAAACCGTTTTGCAATAACAAAACTGTTTTTTAAATAGTGTGTACAAATGTAGGTCTTACTATTAATGTCAACAATATCCAATAGCCTGCAATTCTTGGTGTCTGAAACAAACAAAATAGAAAAAAACTAAGTTATTCGGATATATAACGACGAGGTTTCTTTGTTTCTACGGAACAGTGAAGTTTGTTCAGTGAAAAGATGCTGATCCTTTTGAATCAAACAATTTTCTATCTGCGTGCGTTTCCGAAAACTCCGGAAAACATTTCGGGCCCGAGAAATATTTTTCAGGTCGGTTTTCTATCGATTGTTTATAGCTTATTGGACAACCAAGCTCAATTTATTCCTCAATTTTATAGCGTGCTTTATAAAAAGTAAAAATTTTGGAAATCGAATTTCTGGTAATGAACCTACTCGGTGCACGTAAAATAGTTTTCGGACCCGAAACGTTTTCGGGAGTTTTGAGAAACGCGCGTCTGATCTGGTTGCGTCTAGCAGATTTCTGGATCGAGTTTATCGACCCCGTTGGTGATTTGTGTCTGCATGACAAATAAAGTTCTGTACCCACAGTTCAATGCGGTACTCCTGAACTGCTTTTGTATTCAAAGAAACCAATGTCGTCCAACTTTGCTCACCGCTGAATCGCAAATTTTCACTGCAGAAAAGATACTGATTAACTGAAACAGCCACTCTGTTGCACGTTCCTATCCGACCTCGTGGGCGCTAATAATTTCGGCATACAGTGTACTATACCAATACATTTCCTTTTAATTTCATTATTTAATTCTATATAAAGTACACGCGGGGTCGACGCTGTGATATTGCCTTCTGGAGCCAAAGAGACCAAAACCCTGCAGGGGAGATTAACATGATAAACAGCGATTCTGCTGCAGAAAAAAATCATTGGTTCAAGTTGTTAAAAGCGTAATCATTTGCTTCACTGATGCGGCTAATTAGGGTTTTCGCTGTGATATGTTCTACTGAGGCGAATAATTATTCAACAATCCACTCATACATTATGTCTGCTTTGATGGGCTGTTTTCAGCCCGCTAGACGGATATGGTTGAATGCAAACTTTGTCTGCAAACGGTGTTGACAAGTCTGTTGGCCTTGGTGTTTGATATTGCAAATATCACTGCTCGAAATGTTTGCACAAGGTTCGAAACGCATTTACTAAGGTGTTACCCTGCTAGCAGAGGTTTCTTTCTGACAAGTCTTTTAGCATGTACGAAGTCGTTCGCGTCTCTTGTATTTTGCGTAGTCGGCTTGTTTACTTTCCCCGAGAGAAACCTTGGCAAGCCGCTTACATTTGCCGTTGAGCATGCGCTTTAGATACCTCCAAATTCTTGGAGATAGATCACGTTACAAACAGGTTAAAAACCGGTTTAAACGCGTGTGTCAACTCGTGCGCATCTATCTTTTTTACTGATTTACTTTGCTAAATGAGCCTTCGTGAGATTTACGTCATAATCTCTATAGTAACTTGATTACGATCTAGCGCATGCACAACGGGAAATGTAAGCAGTTCGTGGCAGAGGTTTCTCTCGGGGAAGTAAACAAGCCGATTACGCGAAATACGAAAGACTTGCCAGAAAGAAACCTCTGCTTGCAGGGTACTAAGGTGTCGAGTTTCACTACAAGCAAAATGAAGGCAATCCTTGCAATTGCTTTATTTTTCTATGTTCAGACTTGTAGTGGGAGATATCACCAGGGACTATTTTTACGGCACAATCCACGTTAGTATTGACTGACTGACTGATAACACGCATAATGCATGTGCAAACGTCTATTTGACGTTTTGCCCTTGTTATTTTTTTATTTTTATTAACGGGAGCTACAGCTGTACGTTTTAACTATTTATACTTCACGGTATTTATCTGCAGGTATCCCGCTGAGAACGTCCGCATTGTGGGATGAAGGTAAACGGTTGTTTTACTCGTAAACTATATCAAACCTCTTAAGACATGAATAAGGTGCCCAGAAAGGTTAGGTCATAGCCTATAAAGATATTTAAAAAAAGATATTTGAAAAATGCGGTATAATTTGTGCCGCCTTTTTTTTTTTTTTTTTTTTTATAAAAAAGTGATTTCTTGAGAAAACGTGGTTAATTTGCTTATACCTTTCACTGATTAATTTTGTCTTGTATGGTCCGCTGAACTTTTTGGCACAAACTAGATTCAGAGTTTAATTAAGCGCCCTCGTAATTTCACGCTTTCTCTTGAAACCTTAATTTCTCGGAATTTAAGCTTTCTTCGAGAGGTTTTTGAAAACGAGTAGTTACTGTATCTTTTCAGCCTCGATAGTCGTCTTCCAAAATTCCACACTTCTCCTCGCTTGTTGGGACAAGCTAGTGACCTCATTTTTAATTCAATCGTAAGCCTTTTTCATCTCGTTTGAGTGAAAAGAAAAAAACATGGGAATAGAGGGGCAGATTTCTAAAGAATAGAGCTAGAAGAATAGCGGAATTTTACTTTTGATATTGCTGAGATACAAAATAGCTTTTAATACTTTCATTGGAGAAAGCAAATTGATTTAGATTTTTAACTCGTATGGGATTTCTCGCCAAAGAACAATGGCCATAAATGACATTATTTGTTTGCCAGTATTTGTTTTTACTCAGAATTTTTGTAGATTTTGTTTTGCCGCATACCTGGTGTTATAATGATGTGCGTTGCTAGCATACTGGAAAAATGGTCAAAGAGTTCTGGCAAAATATCATTGTCCCATCCATGTATAAATTTGAGAATATGCAGGCGATATACATTAGTTACCGTTAAGATATCCAAGATATTAAGAGCGAACCCATGCAAAAATCGCAGATGCCACGCACCTCTCAGTAACCTCTTATTTCATTGGTTCTTATTCCACGCAGCTCCATTATTTCAGGGCTAGGGTCCATTGTTTCTGTTGTTTGTTTATTGTTTTCTCAGCCAATCCTGTGAGCTGTTCCGAGAGCTGCGTGGCGCCTCAAAAATCGACCAAAAATCGCCGATTCGTGGCAAGGCTCAAAAAATCAAAATCGCTTTCTTTTGCATACTGGTAGACCAAGTAAGTATACAAACGCTATGTAGTTTTGTATTCGAAAGATCCGTTGGTTTCCGAGAAAAACGGGGAAAACCGTTTCAAGCCCCGCCGTCGATTTTGCAAGCCAAAAACAGGGTTGAAATTCACTATGATTCGCTTGACTCGCGTTTCAAAATAACCGCGCTAGAAAAAAAGCATATTGCTAAAATTTTAAGTATAACTTGTCGTTGGCCCAAATATATAATATTTTTAGAATTACAACAATCTGAGTAATTATAAAAAGCTAAAGCGTACATCTACCTGTCGTTTATCCACGAGAGGTAGTTGAAAAAAGCGACGATTTTCATCATGTGCCTTTGATCAGAAATTTTTAAGATAGAAGGTGAAAACACTACAAGCAACAAACTTTCATATTATGTAAAAATTATTTTGGGGAAATCATTTTGAGCTTCTCTGAAATTATTTGAAAAATCATGCTACAGACAACATAAAGTAACGCCATCTTTAACATATGCATAACAATCATCAGTGGACCAGGCGAAGGTTATGAAATATCTGTCCTAAAAAAGTCTTGGTAATCTGACGAACA
>JAEMWC010000223.1:0-22500 GCA_016490735.1 Pachyseris speciosa
AGTGTATTGGATTTTTATCAACTGTAAAACAACTTCTTTGTCAAATTTGGTGTATAGCCCTGTCGAACACAATCCGTTTATACTTGGATATTCGGACCTTATCACCTATTTTAAATTTTAGTTTCTGTTTTAATGGCTCCATCATCACCATAAAGATTGAAGTAAACAGTCCTTCATTCCTCTTATCAGATGCTTCAACGGGTGTCATCTTTTGTGCTTGAATGTTTTGTGTTGTTATACTGTTTCACTAATTTTTGTAACATGTCTAAATACTGTGTATTGCCTTGAAAGTGAACTGCTTCCACATTTTGGACTTAATTGTCCTATTCCATCTTTCAACTACTGATGACTTCTCTTTCATTCTCAGTTGAGTACATCTGTACACTATGTTTCTCTAGCAAGTCCTTCAAGTGTTTGTTGTAAAACTCTTTTCCCTTGTCGACCCATAAATACTGTGGTTTTCTGCCTTCCTTGAATATTGTTTTGAATGCTTCAGTGACAGATTCACCTTTCTTATCCTTCAATGGGACAATCCAACCATATTTGCTGAAGACATCAATAACCATAAGAAGATATCGATAACCTTTATTCCATTTACTGAAACTGTTGCATTTCAACTAGATCACTTGCCCATATTTCATCAATTTTATTTACAATCACACGCCGCCGAGTGAAATTTCGTTTTATGGGTGCATGTAATTCATCAGCTAGTTTTTCTTGCCAGTTTTCTTCACTCGACGGCTTTTTCCGTTTTTGAAACACCAAGACCAAGTTTCTGTTTTTTGTCAATTAAGAATCTAGCTGTTTGACCCCATTTTGGCATCTCACCATATGGTATTTGATCTAGTGACTCGACCATTGTTCTATCACATTCACCTTTATTTTTTCCCATATCATAACAAATATCATGGTAAGCTGCTATTTCATCCACCTTATTGTAAGGTTGTACATTCCATTTCAAGACCTCACCAGTATTTGGATCATATTCCAACTGCTCAGCAATGGATTGTATAAGGTCCCATATATTTATTTACTTGGTGTCCAACCTGCTTTGGTTTAGGAAGCTTGCCAATTACCTTATGGATATTCAAAGCACCGCCATAATCTAATCCTTGATATCTGTTTTTGTAACGAATATTTGGTCTCACTTTTGTTGAGAGTTGTTTCAAAGCTTCTGACCCAACCTTTGTGATTGCAGGTTTGCGAGGGAAAGTCCTTTGTCAATTAATTTCTTTTGCAGCTTTGGATTTCTCATTGCTTCAGAAGCATAATATCTCCCATTTCAACACCCTTCTTCGCTAAATAAGGGACTCCATGTTCCAAGAATCCTGTTAATGCCATATCTGCAGCTGAATCTAATATGCCCTTCCCTTTCTCACTTTTGACAAATTAGTCTTAGTGATCCCACACTCAGTACATTTACATTTCATCATTGTTCGACCATTTTTTAGTCTTTCTGATATCTTTCACTTCCTGGTACACATTCAGTGACTTTCTTCTGTTTAACACAATAAGATTTCATATATATTAAGTTGGATAAATAGCTTTCCATTAGCTTTCTTTCTTTTCTAGTAGTTAAATCGACATACATTTCCACTAAGTTTGTCATAGAATACTGTTATATTATCCAAAGTGCATTTGATTACAACTCGCAAACCAATCAATCTGTTGACAACTATTATAACAAATATATTAACATCATCAATTATTTCGAATTCTATCATACTTTTATGTTAGATAGAAATTTATTAAATCTTTCATCATCAAATAATATTGTTAATATCATAGTACCTTTCTGACGTTCTAAAGGTAGTACAAACACCATTGTTTACTCAATAACGGATCTCTAATACGCATTGATTCATTGAAACAATTCTTTTTCTCCATTTGAGCAGGTATCTCCTGTCCTGATGGATCAAAGTATTCTTTCTCATTATAGCACGCGTAATATTTGCCGACTTTTATTATCCCACTGTTTTTGTTTAACTTAACAGACATACATATACATTACATATTTTTGAAATAATTGATTATGAATCTATGATTGACTCTTGTGTCTGTGGGATTGAATTTTGCATTATGAATGACTTTCAATATGGGGGTCCCTTTCTGTCTTTCCAATAATAGTATAAACACCAATATCCACACAAGACTGAATCTCTTTCTTGTATCTCATCTCCAGAGTATTCAAGTTGTTTTCCACTTGTAGCCATGTATTTCTGTACTTCTGTTGGCATCATTAAACCAAATGAGTCAAAGTATTCACAGTATCTATCACCAATTCGATAACATACCCAGTGAGTACCAGGTCCAAATTACTGTCGAGATTGACTATCCCACATTCATTCTTTTTATTTGTCTAGGAAGATTGTCTCTTGAAAATACTCCTCTAAAATGTTTTATTCCAAGTTGTTTAACCCAATTGATTAAATCAAAGTTGGATAAGGGTTTGTTTACAAAATGGTTCCTAGTATGGGGATTGAATTGAATGGACTGTTTTTGCCCAGTAGAAGTCCTTTTCCTTTTTTTTTTTTTTCATTCCATAACCGATTGGGTTATTCCATGTACCAAAAACAGGAGGAGATTGCCATGGAATCATAGCATGTTTCCCACCTTTCTTTCTGGGTACAATGTCATCTGGAACATGAACAGGTATTGACCGTCTGGGCGTCTGCTTTCAACATGCAAACCTTTTCCAGTTAATTTTCTGATTGCTTCTATAGCCAAAGGAATTCCAATGCTGGCGAGTATTGTTCCAATACCCTTTCCAGTCTGCGCTTTTGTTGGTTTTATAACAACGTCTCCACCATACTGCATTTTTTGGATAACATCAGCCATCTGTCTCGTATTCAATAAATTTCCTACATTAAATAATTGGGATAAATTGGCATTAGGAATAAGAAATCCTCCTTTTTGTTTCTTTCCAAATAGTTTATCAATGCCGAGACTTGCTAATGAAGAAAGAGCACCTGTAGCCAATGCTGGAGCCGCTTTAGCTACTGCTTTACCTGCATAAGGCAATAGTCTTGTTCCAAGTGAAAAAAGACTGGACCAAAGAGAACCTCCTTCTTGGACTGATTTTCTGATCTGTGCTTTGGATATCTTTACATCAGCACCTGTTCCATTTCTCTGTGATTTGGCTATTTTTTTTATCTGTGTTTTTGTCAACATCATTTGATCACCTCCAGTGAGATCTCCATGTGCGAGTCTCAATGTTACCGGTGAATTTGTTTGTATAGCTTTTGCAAGCCTTTGCTTCTGACTGTTTGAAAGTCTTACTCCATGAGGATGATAAGTAGTCATATAATATATGTTTATACTAAATTGTATTTAATACAAACAATCATTTAATTTAATTATTCAATTTATTTATTTAATTATTTAATTTATTTAATTAATTAATTTATTTAATTATTTAATTTATTTATTTAATTTACATTGATCTAAGAATTAATTTTCCATCAGTCTTTCTCATCTCAATATCCTGCTCATAGAGGACCAGTGCATACACACTGTAATCAGCATTTGTTGTAGCACTCAAAGTGTATTTGAAAGTCAGTTTTGTCATTCCATCTTTAATATCCTGTTTCTGTTTTGTCAGATCGAAATAAACAAAAGGGAATATTGTACCGAAATTGCCCCTGTTGAGAAGGTACTGTCACTGAAATCATTAACCGCTATGAACATATTTCAAAACATCTCTAAATACTCTTGTTGGTTCTGTTGATGGTTTATAACGAAGCTCTGGATAATCATTTCCGTTGCCAACCTCAAGATAACAATCATTCAAAGTTCGGTTATTTGCAACTGAGAATGTGTTATAGAGAAATTTATTGGCTGTCTGAGATGCATCATTGCATCATTGATGATGAATACAAAGACATGCCTGGGTTTGTTTATTGCTGTGGAAATACGGAAATTGGCAGTCTGTTGTCTTGTTGAATCGCCTTTCTCAATCAATTCTCTCATGTAAGTCCACTTTCTGTTGTCAAGATACTTGCTCATGTATAAGGACTTTCCCGCAGAATTGAAAACAATGCGAGGAACAATTAGCTGGAATTTAGTTAGTACCACACGGCAATCATCAGCAGCTTGCCAAATCAAATTGGCATCACTCTCAAGTGTCAATTTAATCTCTACTTTTGAGTTAGGCATAAGTTCATCCCAAAAGCTCTTGAAAAACCGTATCTGTTCAATGCAAGCTCTGCATTTACTTTACCGGCTGCACCATTCAACAGTGCTTTACGAGCTGCGAAACCTTTGTTATAAGTAGCCACCTGGCCACTCTATCATCAGCTTGTCTTTGTCGTCAAGATAGAAGAACTCATTGGTTCCCTGACTTACAGCATAACCCTGTGAATACTCAAGCAATGACTTAATATTTGTGGCCTGGTTAGCGTCTCTGGCATTTAAACATCAAGACCATTCATTTTTACATAAAGGTGTTTATAAGAGCGTGAACTGAATTAACAATACCATTTCGATCTCCTGCAGCAATGTCAGCTCCATCTGCAAGCTTCTTTACAATGAAATCGACATTAAAACGGGCATTATACCAGTCAAATGGTGTAGTCTCTCCACTGTTATCAACAATGAAACGGTAACCTGTTTTCTTCTGATGAGCATTGTTTGCTACTACAGTATTAAGTGCTGTCTCTAGTTCGAACACTACATCTTCATATCTTTCGATATATTTTGAGTCACGATAGTTTGACATATATTATTGTGTTAGATAAAAGTTATTTTATTTTACGTGTCGACCTCTCTTTCTTTTGATTAAACCACCAGTCTGGCTCACACTCTCAGTTCCACTCTTGTTTCTCTTTTCTTTTTAAAAGTTCTATGATTTTGTCGCCAGCTTTTTTGCCAGCATGTTCACCAATTGTTGTTGCTGCTTTTTTTCCAGCTGTTTTGATCATATCAGTCACAATACCTTCACCATGTTGTTCATATTTTTTAAACTCAAACCGTTTCATATACTATTAGGTTTTATAATTCCACACTTCTCAAGAATAACTCAATATACCAATCTATCCCATTCAAATCGACTGGAGCTCTAGAAGAGTCTGTGACATAAAAGCGTATTGAGCTGATATTATGTGTTGAGACAGGATTCCATGAAAGAAAACGAGGTTTGTAAGTGAAAGGTAAACTTCTGACTAGATTTGTGACTGGAATAACAGCGATTGTATTTGTGCTATTTCCATCAACAATGCTATCTGTCACCAAATCACAATTGATATAAATTTCATCTACACTTCTTGTGATATCAGGTAAATCTGTTCCATATTCATCAGCTTCAATCAATTTTGAATCGAAACCGATAAGTTTTCTGAAATCATTATTTCTGAGATCCACACGATAATTTTCATTGAGTTCAATCAAAATGCGATATGTTGACAAAACGAAAGTTATATTAATACCATACTTGTATTTTTTTTTCATCTGTTTCATCTGGATTAAGTCTTTGGTTTTTTTTTTCATGAATTTATGAATGTAATCATCGATATCGTCATATGAATACATACCATTGACGAATGTCACTGTTGAACCAGTTTGCACCTCCATCAACACTGTATTTAATTTGATTATTCCCATAAATATCTCTGATATTGTACCAACTGTATGTCATATTGATGACATTCACAGCCATTTCATATTCCAAATCATTCGTTAATTTAAGAGGTGTATTGAATCTTTTTTTAAAATCATGACTCTTGCTGACACCAATTTTGTCTCTGTTTTTACTGTTGAATCGTAATGAAATTTCTGTCATATACTTTTACATTAGATATTTCATCATTATTTTATTCAACTCACCGGTTTTCAGGATTCCCAGTCTGTTCAATGTATGCAATATTTTTGTGAATTCATTTTGAACATTTTTGCTGTTGTTGCCGGCTGAAATAGATCCACCAAGTAACTGCAGTCTTGAAAGCATGTCACCCAAAAATGCATCCCTTGAACCCATGCCTGAACCAATAGTTGATGCACCTTCCTCAACTGCGCCAATTCTTTTTCGGTACTTTTGTAGTAATTGATCTCTTGAGTCAATTCATGTATCTTTTCTTTATTTTTATCCCTCTTCGTTTTGGTTTGTGATAGATGAGCTTTTTTATTCCAACATCTTGGGTTAATTTACCAATCATTTTGTCATACTTGTTGATGTCGATTTCACCATCCATATATGATTTAAATATCTGTGATGGAGGAGGCAATTTATGTTTCATCAATGTTTGAATATCCTCAAGTGAAAAACCTTTGTCAAGATCTGACTTATATGGTGCTTCTGTTTCAGTCATCATTTTAGGTTTGTAATCAATTGGTAATGTTGTTTTCATTGGTACTGATTCAGGTAACGTGTTCATCAGCATAAGATCTTCGAAACCAGATGTCAAGGCTTTTTGATTCTTTTTCAACTGTTTAATAACTTCATCTGTTTTTCGTCGACACTTTCTTTCACACTCTTCTGGACATCAATAGAGGGTTTCAGTAATTCTGATGTTGTATCATAAGCATCCTGTTTTCTGTATTCATAAGTCTTGATAACATCACGAACTTCTCCAGTTTTATTTCCGGCTTCAATTCCACTTTTAAGAAGACTTTTCATTCGTTCTATATCCATATACAATTGTGTTAGACTAATCTAAACTATTTACATATGGAAATCCCTAATTATGATATTCAGGGTTTAAAGAATTCATTCAGACAGTTGTATCCGTATATGCCAAAAGACACATTCAGAATGTTATTGGCTGGTAATTCTGGATCTGGAAAGACAACATTGTTCATGCATCTGATTATGGAACCATTGGTTTATTATGATCAGATACATCTTTATGCAAAAAATTTAGATCAAGACAAGTACAAATATCTTCGGAAAGTAATGGATGAAATAAGCAGTCACATTGGATATCCTGCCTTGGTTTGCAGTCAAGAAGAGATATTGCCAGTTGAACAAATAAAAGACACAAATTTGCAGCGATTGGTTGTTTTTGATGATTTCGTGACTGACAAGAAACAAGATCAGATAATCAGCTATTTCATTCAGGGGAGACACAAGAACTGTTCAGTCATATATCTCACACAGTCATTCTATGGATGCCCAAAATCAATCAGACTCAATTGCAGTCACTTCTGCCTTTATGATTTCCATCCTCAAGAGAAAGGAACTTGATTGCACAAGAACTTGGAATTGACAAGAAGAAATACATTGAAGCAACCAAGAAACCTTATTCCTTCTGTTATGTCGACAAGCCGATGAAAACAATCAAGAGAAATTTTTATGGTGCTGTTTAATCTAATCTAATATTATATAGCAATCAACAATTGGAAGATTAATCTAACAAGATGATATAATGGGAGTTTTTAATGCTCAAATAAATCAAGATAAAACAGAAACTGGAACTGGTGAAAGAGGCCCCGCAGGTCCAATTGGTCCCAAAGGTGAAAAAGGTGATAGAGGTCCAAGAGGTAATACAGGTGCAATTGGTCCACAAGGAGCTACTGGAGCTGTTGGTCCCAAAGGTGATGGATTTAGATTAACACAAGATGGTAATTATGACATTGAAAATAAACGTTTGACAAATATTGGTGATCCAGTAAATCATTATGATTCTACTAACTTGGGATATGTTAATGATGCTGTTTTATCAATTGAAGGAACACGTGTTAATCCATTTAAATTTCTTCTTGAAGATGTATCAAAAACAAATATTCTTAGAATGCGAATAATCTACAATTAGAAGTCTATAATAAAAGCCCTTACTCAATAAATAAAAAAGCCTTGTCTTTTGTTATTCCTTCTGCTGGTCTTACAACTATTCTTCGTTTTGATTTGTCACAATTGGAAGTTTCAAAGTACACTTTAGTTGTTGAATTTTATACTAATGGTAATCCAAACAATGCAACAGTTGATGACGACAATCTGTCGTCTAATTTTATTGAAGGAAAGGATTCGATAAAAAGAGCATTTCCAAAGACTCATCTTGTTGATGGTTATCTCAAGAGAATATTCTTCCTTGAAAAAACAAGTCATGGTTCCACATCAATGGAGTTATTGTTGATTTCACCATATTTACAAACAATAAAAAACATTATGTTATAGTTTATGGTGTTTACGGATTTTCAAATATCATTTTATCACATATTCATGACCCAGTTTATGAAACTGAAAATGGTAATGTTGCATTCGGTGGTAATATTGACATGAAATTAAACAAAATCATCAACCTACAGGATAACCCCTCAAACCCACAAGATGTTGTAAACAAAAGCTATGTTGATAATAAAACAGCTAATTTTCTTGATATAAACACAGGCGGTGTGATTTATGCACCTGTTAGCATGAATAGAAATGATCTGTTTGGCATACCAGATAACCCAATATTCGGTTATTCAGCTGTAAATAGAAACTATGTGAACAATAATTTTTTGAAACTAAATGGAAGCGTTGCGATGACTTCTGATTTGAATCTTGGAGGTAACAAATTGACTAATGTAGCAGCGCCAACAGCAAACAATGATTCAGCCACAAAGGGGTATGTTGATACTGAAATTGCTGGAATTACTGGCATTGATGTTTCACCATTTCTTAAAAAAGATGGAAGTGTTGCAATGACTGGTGATCTTGACATGGGTGACAATAAAATAACAAATGTTGGATCTCCAAACTCTGATAAAGATTCTGCCAACAAAAAGTATGTTGATGACCTTGTTTTTTCAGCATCAGGAGCTCAACGCAACCCATTCGCTTTTCTGTTAAAAGACATATCCAAGTCTTCTGCAGTCAGTGGTGTGGAAAACCTTCAAATTGAGAATTTTGACAGATCACCTTATCACATAAACAAGTCATCATTGTCTTTTTTCATCAAACGAAGAGGCAACTTTACATCCAAAATTCGTTTTAATGTGACATCTTTAAGAAATGGACAGTATACATTTGTTACTGAGTTTTACTCACCATCAGACCCACGCCAAGCTACAATTGGGCTCGATCTTCGCACATTGAACATACGAGATGTGGGACAGTCATTTCAAAAACCTTTTCTCAAAACCCGTATGTTGATGGTTATATGAAGAAGCTTTTCCGAATCGAAAAAACTGGTGGCGGTCAAGCGTCAATTGATGTTTTACTTTTTAGCACAGCTCCTGCGTCTAACACCAAAACACATATCATCGTTTATGGGGCCTATGGCTATCATACCAATTTGTCTTACTTTCTCCATGACCCAGCTTATGAAATTGAAAACGGCCATGTTGCGTTTGGCAGTAATGTTGACATGAAATTAAACAAAATCCTCAACCTGCAGGATAACCCCTCAAACCCACAAGACGCTGTAAACAAAAGTTATGTTGATAATAAAACAGCTGATTTCCTTAATATAAATACAGGTGGTGTAATTTATGCACCTGTCAGCATGAATAGAAATGATCTATTTGGCATACCAGATAACCCAAGATTCGGTTATTCAGCTGTTAATAGAAACTATGTGAATGATAATTTTTTGAAACTCGATGGAAGTATTCCAATGGCGGGTGATCTAAACATGGCTGGAAATAAATTGACGAATTTAGCGGACGTGGTGAATGAAACTGATGCAGTGAACTTTAGAGTTTTAAATCGAGCTTCACAAACTATCAGAGCAAACACTTTATTATTGAATGGAACAAATGCGATGGCAGCGGATATGAAACTTGGAGGGCATAAAATCATTGACTTAAAAGAAGGAACAAATAAAACCGATGCCGTAAATTTAGATCAATTAGAAAAAAGTCATATTTCATCTGCTTCTCATCCAAAGAATGCTTTCAAATATTTGATGAATGATATCGATGAAATTAGCACTGAATATGGCTTGACAGTTAATGGATATGTCAATTTACCTCGTTCACCACATTTGATTTCAAAGAAGGTCATTGATATAGACTTGAATAAAGAATCTGAAGATACTTACAGAGCCAAAATTGGATTCAATATGTATACAATAAAAGATGGAACATACACTTTCATTCTCGAATGGCTATTTCCTGATTATGAAGGGATGAGTCTTAGTAGTGTAACATTCAGTTCAACTAGTGGAATTTCAATTCATAAAACCGTAGGGAGAAAATTTGACAACAGAAATGAAGATCATTCGAGATATTTATTATGGTTTGAAAAACCTTCAGCAAGTTCACCACCTGAATATTTATATTGTACGATTAATATTAATGCTAACCCAACTTATCCAAATAAGTACAAAGTTCATTGTGTTGTATATGGTATTGGTTTTGAAGCAGTAGACGTTCCATCAAGTGTTTACGACTTCTCTGAACTTTCAAAATCGTGAATGAAACAATACAATTACAAACTGATTTAGATTTGAATGGTTTTGATGTGAAAGAAAATGAAAATTGGTTGTTTGGTGGAGACAATGGTGAATTTACAATGCTAAATAATATTAATATGAATACTTATCTGATAAAAGAGGCTAAACTTGGTGGTGATTTAAATCTGAATGGCTTTAGAATTCATAATAATAGTTTGAATCTATTTCGTTCAAGTGTCACAGGTGTAATTATGGAAACAGCTTTCGATTTGGGTGGATTTGCTCTTTACAGGCCGAAATTAGGAGGTGATCTAAATTTGAATGGGAATGGAATAATCGGTCAAATACAATATTTAAATTGCTCTGTCAAAGCCAAACGAGGACATAATAAGAATGCTTTAAAGCCTGTATTGATAAATGGCGCTGATTTTTTAGTCATTCATAACAATAACTTTCATATTAAGAATATGTATGTAATACAAGGAACAAAACCCGGAATATTCTACTTCAAGACAAAAGCTGAAGGTGCTGGAAATTTACCATTACCAGCAACAATTTTTGAATACAGACATGGTGCTTCGGGTAGAAACATCACAACGGTTGACGTCAATAAATCATTATCGAGAGGCTATTTAATCATTGATTATTCACATCCCAATAGTGGAGAATTTGATACAGCATTCACACTTGAAGTAATTATGAATTAATCTAAATTAATATTATAATGGGTGTATTCAATCATTCACTAAATCAAGACAATAAAGGTGATAAAGGTGATAAAGGTGATGGATTTACATTAACACAAGATGGCCACTATGATCTTGGAAACAACAAGAAATTGATAAATGTTGATGAAGGAACTGATGATAATGATTGTGTCACAAAAAAACAACTTGATCTGAAGTTAGATAGAGCTACTTTTGTTATTTCCAACTCTCTTCCTGGTGTACCAATCCTTGATGGAATTTCTATTGCTCTCATCCCAGCTCTCTCTGTTTTAACATCTGATACAAACGATAGAGTCTCAAGATGGGTTGATCCTGTCAATAATATATCTTTCACACAAACTGATAATTCCAAAAAACCTCTTCTGTTAAGAGATTCAAATAAAAAGAGATTCTTTCTGCGATTCGATGGGACTGATGACTACTTGAGAATAAATTCATTTGATGTATCCAAAGTTGCTGGACCAAATGGGAATACATGCACAGTAATTATGGTTGTTAATACAAAACAAGTGAAGAATCAATCTCAATTTCAATGGGGGCAGGCTAATATTCGATTTGGTGTTCATTTTCCTTGGATTGATGGAGCATGTTATATTGATTTCGGTTCTACATTAAATGGAAGACTTGCTGTTTATTCTTTGGCTAATCTGACGGGAAATATTGAAGTTTTTACTGTTCGAGTTGATGGTCATAATATGGAATTTTTCAGAGGTATTTCATCAATGACTCCTGTTGGAACAGAAACAATCTCAGCAACACTGTCAGGAAATCCACAAAAAATGTTCGTTGGATGCCAAGTTGATAATGATGATGGTACTGCAGTCAATTTTTCTGAAATGGATCTGTACGCTTTTTCTGTTTGGCAGAAATCTCTGTCTAATGATGAATTAAAAAATATGTTCCGTTTCCTTGAAGATTATTTCGATCTTTGAATTATGTAATCAATTATTATGAAGCAGATTATAAGATTTGTACGATGGTTCATTCGGGATGCTGAACGGAAAAACCCTGGTGTTGATAAGAGGATTTTGAAATCAGCTTTGGTTTACCAGGTTCTATATCACAAACATTTCAACAAATATATTGAAGTGAGAGATATTATCCAGGAGCACATAGGCATTGGGTTGATTGGTTACGGTGATGGCCGCTTGACACATTTGTTGGAGCATACTCTTGGATGGATTGACGTGTTACAAACACATGCAATATTACACGATGCTTTCGGCAGATTCTATGTCAAACATGGTCTTGATAGAGGATATTCTTATGCTTTTCCATGTTTCTTATCGACTAAATTAAGTAAGTTATCTCCTCTGAGTGGCCAGATCTCTGGAATACTTTATTGCATATTCAAGAGAATCATTATGTAAAAGATATATATGAAAGAGCTAAAAAGCATATTCAGCTGGAACCATATTTCAGGTGAATTAACAGAAGATCAGGTAAATGAATTAAAATCCTATTACCAAACATATCACAGAAAGTGTTGGGCTCATAAACAGGCGGTTAAACGGTTCAAAAAATGGAAATTAGCTGGTAATTCTGCGTCTATTATATTTGCAACACGTGGTCTTGCTGCAAGCGTGGCAACCGGTGGTGTTAGTTTGGTAGCCATCAGTACAGCATCACTTTTGATACAAGGGTGGATGAAGCATAAAAACCTAGATTTGAAAATCCAAAATTGCACATATGCTTATCAAAGCTATCAACATCTACTCAATTCAATAAAAGACAAGTTGAGAAGTGGTGATTTTGATGCTTCAAGTATACAAATCTCAATGAAGAATATCGATGATTATGTGACTGATAATAGTCCAATTATTGATAAGTACCTACTGAAATATGATGAAAAATTCACTGCTTGATAATACGAATAATCTTATCAAATCTCAACAATAGAATCTCAACCCAATATTGATTATAAAATTTTAATGTTTTCTTTGAGTTGGTTAATATGATATACTCATAAGGCAGATCCATCATCATAAACAATTGTTTCAGAATGAATTTGGTGCTTATCATTCTTTTACGATTCTTATTCACCGAAGGGATGATAGTGTCTATCTCTTCGAATATTTTCAATATTTTACCCTTATCTTTTACTGAAATTTGAAATCTATTCTTGCAACATATACCATTTATCACATTTTCAATATGGTACTTCCGATTATATACAGATTTTCGCTTTATTTTATACATATTATTATGAAAGTCAACGTACTCCTTACAATAATCATAACCATGGACTGAACCACAATTTGTACAAACATTTTCACCATTGTCATTAATCATTTTCTGATTATCACAACATGGTTCATTTTTGACACTATGTTCTGCTATCTTCTGATCACATAAAGGACATATTAGATATTTTTCTACTTCAACAAAATATTCGTGAATATCTGGATTACACAGGCCATTTACCATCTGGCTACCTGACCTGATTTGAGAGGGCTTTTCCAAGGCCCGGAGATTTCTTTCTTTCGTCATTCTCCATTTGACTTATAGCGATATGTCTTTAAGTGTTTTTTATATCATAAAGTACTTAAATAGATGACCTTGGAAAATGGGAAAATGCCGTTCTACCTGAATACTGCTCATATATACTAATTATCGCTTAGAATGTTGAAATTAGCTGTTTCTCGACGAATACTACTCAAATATGCTCATTCCGCTTAGAATATTGAAATCAGCCGTTTCTCGACGAATACTACTCAATTCTTTCATTCATCATCCTGATGCCTAAAATATTGAAGTATTCTGGGAGAAAACGCTAATTTTAGATTTGGAAAATTTGACCTTGACCTTGGGAAAAATGCGCTGTTAAATTTTACGGCGCAAAATTGGAAAATGCGTTGTTGTGGAAAATGCGTTGTTGTGGAAAATGCGTTGTTGTGGAAAATGCGCTAGGACCCCCAAGTACTATACTACTGCTTTAAGTGGACTTGTTTTAGCTTAAGATTGCATATGAGTAAGACAAAATAGGAAATATGTATACCGTATGCACCCATATCGTTTCGATGTAACAGTGGCCAGGGAACATCTCACTAGCTAGTGGAGTATCGGGTGAAATAATAATTCACAACTGAAGCGATCTGAACCCGGCCGAGCCGCGAGAGAAACATCTAATGAGAACGGGTCCCTCTGGCCTCCTGATTTCTAGCCAGCGGAGCACGCGTAAAACCGAGCAGTGGGAGGAATTGCGCTGATGGAAGCTCAGGACGGGACACTGGTTTTCGCCTCCCCTGTACCTCCCTTCCCCGTTTACGCCTGCAATGCAGGCTAATCAATTCTTTTCACCCCATACCCCACTTAACATATTTTTCAGAGAATAACGTAGGGCTCATTTTTTTACTCACTTTTAGTATGACAAACAGGTCGGTCACAAAAGTCCCAACAGCTTAGACAAGGAACTGTGTTTGCAAATGTAAGAGAAAAGAACGTGTTGTCTTAATAGCGGAGCACCATAGTTAAGAAAATATGGTAACCCATCTCTTTGAGAAAATTTGGTTTTGGTCACCGTACGAGCGTACGTCCGCCCTTCCATGTATGGGATGTGAAATGTCCCATTAATTCTATCCTAATAATAATAATAATCCAGCATGGTGGCCATACTCCAGTTGACACCTAGTTTACAGCGTACATGTTTGATATTGGACATCCTAGGACATCCATGTTATGGTCAATTGACACCTGTCAAAACAAGGCATCCGCTGACCAATATCACGTGACCATATCTCGGACTCAAGTTTGAAGCTCATCGAGGTCAGCTGTTTTTTTGAAGTTGACTGCTGACCAGGTACTGGCTTTTGATTGTATCGCAGGCTCAAGCCAGGTGTGAGATATCCAAACCAAAACGAGGTTTAAGTTTTCGCTCGCTTTCTGCGGCTCGAAATTTCATATTCAGTTGTTTTTTTTTTTTTTTTTTCATTTTGACCAAAACAACTTCATCTTCTTCGAAGTTCTTCGCGTAAAAGGCATAGAAATCAGTAACTAGTTTACAGATACTCCGAAAAGTGAATTTTTTAACTGATAAAAAATGAGACCAAAATATTTTTCTCAGCAAAAGCTTAAAACTTGGATCCAGTTGTATGGCGTTCGGATTGTGTGGTTGAAAAACAAAATGATTCAACGCTTCAAGGGCTTTCACTTTACCGCGACATCTTGCAGCTCACGAAGAAAGGTCACTTAACAGTTCACCGGCATTAATGGGAGAAACAAGTAGCTCAAACTTAGTGGAAGAAGTTCTTCCTTTGGACAAACGGCCTGCTATTTTTGGTGATTCGTGTTTTTACTAAAGTGGATACGAAGTTTCAAGAACCTCTACAACACAGGTAAATGAAATAAATTGAAACTTAACATTTGGTTTAATCGTTGTTTTTTGTTCAGGAATGAAACTTGCATTTTTCTTTCGAATAGACATAAATAACCATCATCTCTACTCGTTTTGTACGCAAAGAAGTAGTTGAATTGTTTGTTTGTTTTGTTGTTGTGCTTGCAAGCGAACGAGTGTTTTACTCCGCTTGGCTGACTGTTTTTCTTTGTTTTTTTTTTTTGTCTGTGCCTCAACAGCGTTAAGAAACGTTTGCCCTTATCTTATTAACACGTAATCGCAATTGACGAGTCCTCGTAAAAAAAAAAGGATTAAAGCCCCGGCTAAACGATCAAACATTTTCATCCATTATCGTGTTTGTCAAACATAACGTTGGGTGGCTAAACGCACAAACAAAGGTTTAACCAAATACCATACAGAAGAGTAAGGCCACAGAACAACTTTTTGCATATTATCGCTTAAATTCCGACGTTGTTTGGTTTATTTGGTTGCTTTTTACCCGCTTTGCATGGTTTGTTGGGATGGCTAAATGATCAAAGATTTCTTCATAACACGAAATGCTGGATGAAAATGTTTGATCTCGATCAAACATGGAAAGCCATTTAAATACAACTTTGAAAGATGTGGCTTAACGGTCAAACATGCTCGTCCAACACGATGTTGGATGAAAATGTTTGATCGTTTTTTGGTGGTTTAAATTTGTTTTCGAACAAGCATACGCGTCGTGTAATGTTTTCTTGTAATGTTTTAATGTTTTGAGGTTTTGAAACGCGGTCAATTCCTGTTGTCTGCTCTAAGAGTAAAATATTGGCGCAAGGAAAGCCATGCGAAGTTGTTCAACACCAGTACAAAAAAAATTATAATCGTGGAGCTCCGCTTTTAGGCTTGGCTAAATCTGCACTTTAAGAGCAGAATTTTAGCCGTGGAACAGGGGCGTGGGGTGGGGAAATTTGGAAGCATTTACCAAAGGAACTGAAACTATTAAATCAGTGTGTGTAGGAGCTTTCAAGAGGCTGTACTGTCAAGCGGGGATTCATCAGCCACAAGGAACTATTATAATAGTACTTAACAGAATTGGCGGGTCAACACAAAGGTTGTGAAAATGTAATTGTAATGCCGACACCGACTGACGATAACCGAACGGAAAACAAATTGAATCATCTATTAGCTTTGGCTCCCTGTGTCAACTGGTTAATATGTAATCCGAGTGCTTAATTCACGCCACGAAAAGTAACTCAAAGACGTCAGCAGCAATGTTACCATTTCTTATCAAGATAGGTGAGATTAAGGTAAGAAATAACTCCAGTTATATGTTCAACTATTTATTCTTCTAGTTTTCCGAAAGGGTTTTCTCGATAAAGATTTATAAACCGACATTTTTTGCGTGCATTGTCTGTGCTCGCTAACCGCCAAATATTTAAGTTTAATAGCCCATTTTACAGTTGTGTGCTGAGGGACCTGACCTTTGGGTGGAAGCGAGGCTGGAGGTGACCTTGTTTTGATACAGACCTCACTACTTTTCTCATGTAAATCATGATATTCTCAAGCTAACTAGTCCACATTTGCATAAGAAAGACAGAGAGGTTTGTATCAAAACAAGGTCACCTCCAGCCTCGCTTCCACTCAAAGGCCAGGTCACTAACACACAACTGTAAAATGGACTATAAATTATTCAAAATAAGCCTTTGCTAAATATACTCGTTTGCGGCTAGAAACTGTCTTTAACTTACAATAACTGATCTGGAGGCTCAAAACAACTATTTCACCGGAATTAAGACCCACAGGCGAACATTTCAGGGGCAATGTTTGAGATAATAATCACGGCTTGAAAGGTCAAAATGTCAAGCGATTAGCTGAAGTGCCTGGTTTCAAGACGCTGTCAAATTTTTGTGTTTTATTTACCCAAGCTAGATTTGCGATAAAATGTAAGATGAAGTGATACGCTTATCCAGAAAAATAGTTTTGTGAGGGAAATCTATGTACCAGATTGGCTTTTTGGTCCACGAATTTGACCTAAATTTGGACGTGACACAACATCGCCGTTGCGTATAATTTTGAAAATCTGTTAAAAATTCAGGTTCATATTAAACGTGGATCTGACAACACGAAATAAGTACTAAAACATTATATTTTAATAATATGGGTTAGCTTTTCCAGCTACCACAATATTTTGGCTTGCTAGCCTTCGCAAAAAGTGTAATTTCAGGACCGAGTTTGGCTCTTTTAGGGGCCAAATGCAAAAGGCCGTCTGGAGAAGAAAATAAAAATCCAAACAACCTCAAAGTTACAGTTTTGAAACAAGTTAGTAAAAGCCTTCTTCCTGAGATATTTCCAGAAAATCGATTTTTTTTTTCTATCTTGCATTGGTATAGGTGACCAGTACAGCAAGTCGCCCTTAACTCGTAATCGCAATGAGTCCTCGTAAAGTATCACTTATGTTTTGTGCGACGGCCTATCCAAACTATGAGGATTATTTCCCTTTTTCTCTTTTCTACGACATTTAAGCTTATGTCTAAGCTTAACTCACTACGAAATATGTTTGTTAAGCCACGGCTAAAAGATCAAACATTTTTATCCAACATTGTGTTTGTCACACATAACGTATTGGTGGCTAAACGCATAGCAGTGTTTGACCAAACAACGGACTAAATGAGTGAAAAAAAAATGATTTTTTTGTGTATTATCGCTGAAATTTTCGACTTTGTGTGGTTCATTTGGTTGTTTTTTACCGTTTGTGCACGATTTGTTCGTTGGAGTGGCTAAACGATCAAAATTTGTTCGTAATGCGAAATTTTGGATGAACATGTTTGATCTAGATCAAACATAGAAAGCCATTTAATGCGGTGGCTAAACCTTCAAACATGCTTGTCCAACGATGCTGGATAAACAAATATATGATCGTTCTTTGATTGCTAAACTTGTTTTCGAACAAACACACGCGTCGACTGTATTGTTTTCTTGTAATGTTTTGAGGTTTTTTAACCGCAGTCAATTCCTGTTGACTGCTCTAAACATAAAATATTGGCGCAGGGAACGCCATGCGGTGTTGCTCAATACCAGTAAAAAAATAATAAAAATCGCGGAGCTGGCTAAATCTATATATTAAATGTGTCTTGAGATTTAAACAGTCGTCACTTTCTATTTCGGGATCTTATCTGTCATCGCTTTTCCCAAAGCAAAGCCAAACTTCGTGTACTATTTAAATTAATATTCAACACATCGTGACAATGTTCAAATATGGCCATGGAGCGCTCCATATTCGCCTTTCGCAGATATCCTTCGATAGCACAATTTTGTGTGTCGCGGAGAGTTATAACGGCTTTTCCAATTTTTTTTTGGCAATAAACGCAGAAAATTGTACTTTGTCATTAACATTTTGAATAATAACACAATTATCGGGCTCAATCTTCCGCAATATCGACTGATTTTAGCCAACTCGGCCTACGGCCTCGTCGTATCAGGCGATATTCCGTTTAATGTCGCAGGATAGTTGTTAAACATTGGCAAGGTGGCCACTTCATAGTGGTAGGCTGAATTTCAACTGCACAGCCATTGTTTAGAACAACAGACTGTCATCTTTGCCTTCGCTGGGAGAAAGGCTCTGTGCGAGCATGTATCTCTTATTTTAGTTTCAATAACCTCCCTCAAATGGTAACTGAATGGAATTGATGGTATTTTACCTACAATACGCTCCCGTATGGATGGAAAATTTCTCCATATGTGTACCATATAACTGTTCTGTTAGCTAGCAACTATTTCCGTGCTATAGGGATCTCCTGCCTGTTGTATATCGATGACCGCCATAATGGCGAGTTGCAGGTACCGTTGGACAAAGGTGGATACGCTTTTCATAGAATACTGTCGACGAACGTCATCAGGCAGCAGCCATATCAGCTATTTTCCTTGTTGCTTACCACCTTGTTAAACTAGGCTATTCCCTTGGCTTGAAGAAGTCGGTTCTGAGACCAAGCGAAGTAGTTCCCTATTATGGATTCTTGGCCGTTTCATCTCGGGAAGTGTTTCTTCTAAAGCCTGACAAGAAGCAGAAATTTCTCCAGATTTTCCGAGAAGTTTTGGACAGTTCCAGAGTAACTGTTAAAACCATGCAGCGTCTAGTTGGAAAGTGTGTCTCGTTTAGTCCGGCAGTCCCAGAGGCACGTCTGTTCACAAAGCAAATGAATGCTGCCATCGCAAGAGGTCAACGGTCTCGTAATAAGTTAATTCCAGTTAACGGCGGTTTCGGTGAAGAAATCTCTGATTGGTTTTTCTTGGAGGACTGGGACGACGTTACCTTAGCGAGATGAGCACCATATTCGTGTGTATATTGTAGCTGATGCGTCTGCCTCAGGATGGGGCGGTGCCTTGTTGTCTCCCTTTAACCAAATGGTTTCTGATTACTGGTTCGATGAGCAATTCAAATGGGATATTGCAGCAAGGAAAGCCACCGCTGTTGACAAAGTATTAGTGGCTTTTGGAGATAAGTTGCCTAACGCTATAGTGGATGCTTTTGTAGATAACAAGGCAGTTGTTGAGGCTTGGAACAACCAAGGTGGTAGAAGTTTAGAGCTCAATGCTGCCTAAAAAACGCTCTTTTTTAGGGGCTAAACATTTCCCTGCACAAGTCCTACATACCTACTGAGCAGAATCCAGCAGATACCCCTTCCAGGCGCATGTCTCCCTCAGACAATAAGCTATCAGATGACATATGGCAAATTTTTCATAAGGAATTTGGTGATAACGATGGCCTTCGAATCGAATGTTATGAAGGATGTACTTGGAAATCCTCTCCTACACTTCACGAAGAGCCCATCACCAAGATCGTCTAGTGAAAACCTTTATGCGCACGACCTTACCCTTCACAAGGCTATTATGAGACGACCATATGTTTTTCCTCCAATGGTTTTAACGGGTCCTGTCGTGCGGTTTTTGCAGAGTTTCGGCCAATCTTGTACCACTCTGGTTTTGGACGTCTTCCCCAAAAAGTACTGGCGGGCCTATTATTGTGCCTCTAAGTGCTTAAAGCTTGCATCTCGGGATGATGGCAACGTTCTGCTAGTTCCTTCCCAAGAGGGATGTATAACCCACCAGGGCATTCCCGGGGCTCTATGAGCGTTTGCAGTATGTTTCTGAGTACTTTTACTGTAAGGACTATTAAAAGTCGTTATTGCCTACAAGTTATATGTTTTGTTCAGTCTCCAAGAACTGCCAGCTATAGCAAAGCTAATTGTACAGTCCGTCAAATGCCCAGCATGTGGTCGTGTTAATGATTTTGATTTCCGCTTTTGCCAATGTTGCGGTTACAAAAGGAAATTTGTCACGACGACCATGAAAGACCGCATCAATGTCGCCGTCAATATTGAGTAATTTGACCAGGCGACTAGCTATAAGAAGCAGAAGGACTCCCTTCAAAAGGAACTTGAGACCTTCCTTGGCGCTTTACCTGGCTTTGGCACTTTGGCCACAGTCACCCCGAGGGACTTGTGTCGGTTTTTAGTGTTTAAAGACAGACATGGAACAACCCAAGTGCATCGTAACAGCTGCGGATTTCTGGGTCAGCGTGGACAGCATCCGTGTGGTTGTCCTTTGAGACTCTCATATAAAACGGTGGACTCTTATGTTGGAAAGCTAAGGTCGATATTTTATTCTATAGGCCGAGATGGGGAATGGGATAAGCTGCTGACAAGTTAGTTAAAGACTATCTTAGTTTTGTTACGGCAGAACAACTACAGGCACGTGTCAAGCCGAAACAAGCCACACCCTTCTTTGTCTATAAATTAACCCAGTTATCGCACCATCTTGAAAGTTAATCAGCGAAGGCAAAGACCAATATAGAGCGTTTCATTATAGCGCGAGGTCAAGCCTACTTTAAGACGGCTTTTTTCAGCGCGGATCGCCCTGGTGACCTTGGTCAATATTTTTGGTATTCGCAGAAATCCCCAAGCGATCATCTGTCCGATCAAAGGTATTGAGAAGTAAGTGGAGACGGCGAGACTAATAGGTATTGATCTAACAAAGGGATACCTCTTTCGTCCCACAACATCAAATGACGGTGTCCAAGACTCTCCCTTTTAGTTCTTCAGCGGCCGAGGCGCGTCTTAAGGTATACCTCAAAGAGATAAAGGCTGATAATGGCGAGACATTGCATGGGTTTCGTTCAGGCTGTGCAATAACATTGGCCCTGACGGCGGCAGACCTCTCTGAAATTATGGAACATATCGGTTGCGCAAGGAGACATACCGCTTTGTATTATCTACATTTGGACAAAGTTGTCAATCCTAGTTGTGCTTCCACAGAAAATGCACCTTCCACAGAAAATGCACTAGCTCCCTGGAAAGATGTGAATCAGTTGAAGCGTTTTGTTTGTGCCTTCCCGACGAGTAGGCAACGAAAACGCCCAGCTCAAACAGATCAGTAATGAGCCTTCCTTGGCTAGCTAATAGCTAATTTACTACGGGTCCACTTTCTGTAAATAGTTAGAGGTACAACGGATTTAATTTTTTTAGTTGCTATTCAAAACATTCATAATGATATGCAAAGTTGGAATATGCTAAAATAACGAGCTTTTCACGGCCAATTCGACAACTTCACGTGAGACTACGTCACTGCCACGATAAATACTGGTTTGGTGTAAAATCTTTCATTCTAGCTCAGTCTATCAGCGGAGCAACGAAGAGGCGAACCGCTCTCTCGTTTAGAGGTCACAGTTGGCTTGAGTGTATTAACGACGTGAATTTAAAACGTATATACACGTCGTAATTTCAAAATGTGGCAGTTGGCCACATTAAAGGGGTTTCTTATGAGAAAATATGTACGCGTTTCGCCGCAGCCGTGTTAACTAGGTGACCGTATGGCCGTGCTCCTCTGTAACAGAATGAAATGCTTTGTTTTCAGCCAAACCCTAAATATAAAATCGAAACCAAAACTAAGCGTTTAATCTGAGTATGTCCCTGTGATCTATTCACATAAGACAATGCGTTTGTTGATTTGTAATAGCAATCCTGGGCAGAATCGTTCTAAGCTGGCTCGACTATAGCGCGACGACTGTAAGACATGTGCAAGGGAGGGAAGTGCTTTGGGTTGACTGATATGATTGTATTTACGTGGCATTTGTAACTTTTATAACTAGAGT
>JAEMWC010000223.1:27500-45000 GCA_016490735.1 Pachyseris speciosa
ACTAATGGAAAGGTAACTTGTCTGACCTCATTTTGCCCAACTGGCGTTGAAAGCTCTGTGAAAACAAAGCAAATTGCGTGGAACAGAACAATCATTTTGTCTCAGAAGATGTAATTATTTTGTTTCTGTTTAATTTATTTTCAATAAAGTCAGATAGAATCTCACGTTTTTTCCCTGAAATTTTAGTTCAAAGCTGCGCTGGTTGCGGCGATTTTTTTTTTTTAATTCCTCGCGGACCTCTTCTCTGATTTTTTCGACATCAAAAGGACGGGGCTCGGATCGTTTTTCCAAGAAGCTTGCGCGCAAGACCGCTTTCATTTTGGCATAGCTCTTCATTTCATGTGTTGGGTGTTTAAACTCCATGTTCGAGACCCTGTTGTCATCGAGAGCCTTGGAAACAAAAGCATTGATTGTGTCATGCTTTGCAGCGGCCATAGCGCTAAGTCTGTTGTGCTTGTTAACTTTCTTTTCAAGTTTTTTGTTGACGCCTGTCAAAACGGTGGAAACTGCGCCACACATACCCCCTTAACACCGAGAGGAACGCTGACCACAATTCCAACGCCCGTCAGTGCTGAGGCGACAGCTCCAGAAGACAGAGCCTTTGTTGCAACACCAAGACCAGCAACAACATAGCTGCAGGCTTTTTGAGCATTTTTGTATTTTTTCAGCAAAACTCTGTGGTGCTCCGCCTCATCGGAAATCTGTTTTCCAATTTTGCTGAGTTCAGTCAGCCTGAAAGTTTCGGCGTTGGGAAGAATGGGATAGAGCGGTGTGTACTGCTCTTCTGCAACTCTTTCAGGCGGAGCAGATGCCTCAGCGGCAAATGGCAACACATTCGCGGACGAAATAATATAATAAACAATTTTTTTTCTTTAATTAAACCACAACTCAAAGTAAAGCTTTTGTCCCCGAAAATCAAACAGCTCTCCATCTTCATCTTTGACTGAAAGAGTCACACTGTGAATATATTCCCCCGTCGAAGCAGCACGAAAGACTTGCTTTTCGGAAGTGCGGTAGTTGATTTTTTCGAAAGACTCCCCTTGGATGTCAAACTTTGCGAGCAGTTTTGTTTTTTTGTCCAGTCAGCAAATTTTGATCCGAGTCAACCAAATCGCAGTACACAAAGAATACACCTGGTGTGTTTAATTTTGTAATACATTTTGTTGATTCAATAGTCGTGTGTATACCAAGAAAATTGGCCAAATTTTCTGAAAAAAACTAGCCTTTTAAGTTTAGGGTTGTTTAATTTTAAAATTTCAACAGGGGTGTTCGTCACTAAATCAATTTTTGTGTCGTTTTCTAGTTGTTTAAAAATATCATTGAGGCTTTTCACAAAAATTTGTATGCTGTAATTACCTGGAGGAATCGCTTTTCTTTTTATAACGAAATTTTGGGTATTTACCAAACTAATTACCCCAGTTTCTTTTATATTTAACCAGGAATTTGGGAGAGAGCAGGAAATGATCCCGACATAATCGCCTTAGGGACCTGCTTATCAAACTATACTGTGCAGGAATTTTCAATCGTGACGATTGTTAGCACAACCATTGTATTCCAGTACCAGATAAACCTTCAATTGAAAAATATTCCATTGTTACACAGAGATGGAGGCGATGCTGCAATGGATGAGATCGTCTGAAGCCAAAAAGGCCGCGAAAAAAGCTGAGGACAAGGCCTGGGCCTCTTTTATCGCAACATTCCCTTACTCTGACAAGAGCAAATTCGTTGCGCAGACCGACTTCGCTGATAACCACAAGGCAACAGCTGAAATTTATTTTAAAGCGGCGTCAGGAACCTGCGAAAGCGTCTTTGGTTCAGACAGCAAATATTGGTCTCAATCGCTGAAGCAGGCTCTTGGAGTGGAACCCAACGGTGGTTTTCCATTTCAACTCTCCATCGTGCCCAACAGGCGCCACCGGAAAACAATCCCAGCGGTCGATTTTCCAGAAAACATTCAATCACACATTGGCGAAAACCTGAACAATTCGCAAAAAATTTACATCACACCAACGGACGTTTTTGCCATACAGTACAGGCAGATTTTTAAAAACACAAAGATTAGATTCAGAACATCGAAAGTTGTCAGAAAATGACTTGGTGGACCACACATGGGGTTTTGGCCCCAACAGCTCAACTTCGCGCTTTGGTGTGCAACAACAGGCTGTGGGATTTCAAGAGAGATTTTGACCGACTCCGTTTTGGGTGGAAATAAACAGCTACGTTCCTTTTATTTATTTCATGTTTATTTTACAACGAAGACAATTCTTCTCGAGATGGGTGGAATTCAGAGCATAAGCTCTCTTCCAGACGACCCCAATTTCAATCAAAAAGACAACAAATACGACGAGGCTTCTTTAAGAAGACTTTGCGCAGAATTCGGCGTTGATCCGAGCTCAGACTTTCGATTCACCCACGGCCAAAACCATGGCCTCGGCTATTCTCTACAGCGATGGAGACTTTGAGCAAAAGCTCTGGCAGTACCCGACACCACTTTCCAACCCATCGAACCACAGGTTTGCAGACGAGGGAGGCACAGACGACGCCGGCAACAAGCTTCATTTAATCAGAAACGACCAGGGCGCGGACAAACAGTTTGAGTATTTTGTGCCGGATTCCGCACACGGGCTCACCCCAGCCGGCCTGGCGCGTCTGAACCAGTCAATCTAGGCCTTTGTTTACTGCATTCTTGGCACGCAGGTAAATGTCAGGAGTAGCATTTTGGGAACCGGCGGCCGAGCCAAGGAGGTGCAAAGAGAATTCCTTGTTCTTCTGCAGGACGCAATCCGGATGCCTGACATTTCGAAGAGCGGCCACCGGTATCAGCTGGCGGTGAACGAGGCAGAGGCTCGTTTGGACCTTGCAGTGGCGCCGGGAACCTGGCTGGCTCCTCATTTTCGTTGTTTACAATCTCTTGATCCTCTTTGTTTATTTTATCAATTTCCTGGATTTCCTGTTCTTTACTCTGTATTAATTAAGACCTCTTCGAGCCCAGGATTTTCATGGCTTCTTTGGGTAATGTCTGGTTAAATGTACCACTATCCCCCTTAAAAAGTGGAGTTTCACCTCCTCTGGAGCCAATGTAAACCACTTTTCCAGGGTATTTTGTTTTCGATACGTCGAGTAGTAACACATTGCCACTTTCCTTGTATTCAGGAAATTGGTGCTCCAATTCTCGGTGTGCAAGTCTGATTTTTAAAGAATCTAAATCATCACCACCGCCAAAAGATGTCTCAACATAAGATGTGGATGGCAGCCCGCTCTTTTCGTGCAGAATTGTTCTCATCTCAAATTGTTTACCTCGCTGATAAGGTGTGGATGAGGCTTGCGGCTGAAAGTGGCCAGTTGTGTTAACTTGCCCTTGATAATTATCATCGTCGTCGTTATTGATTTGGTGATTCAGAAGGGGCTGTTTCACCCAAAATTCTCCATCATCCGCCATCGCACGCAATAATAATATCTTCGAAATTTAATTTCAATTGAACTTTTTGAATTTGATGTTATAGACATGGCTGCTGCTGTGCAAGCAAACCTTTGGCTAAGGAACAAAGAGAAAAATTCCAACGCAATGAAAGCCGTGCGCCCCGTCAAGCGCATCACCTCTAATCCAAACGAAGGCAACCCCGGAGAAAGGCTTAATTTTACAGTGCCCAAGCTGAATGAGCACGATGCTCTTGTGCCCAGCTCGCTTGCGCTTATTTTAAACATTGACCTGAGCGGGGGGCATGCCAACAATTTCCTCGTGCAAAACGTTACACGCGCTCTGATCGACAAGGTGGTTGTGAAGTACGATGGCACCATACTGTATGAAACCGTGGGGTATGACATATTCAAGATTTGGGAAGACCTCTTCCTCTCACAGGAGGAGAGGGACAACATGTTGCTCGAGGGCATTCAGAGCGAGGACCTCAACAAGATCCGCTCAGGGGCGGGGGACAAGAAAACTTCTGGAGTCGAGTTGGAAAACAAATTGGAAAATGTTTTCAAGTTAAAATACCGAATAAGGCTGGACCACCGATCTGACTGACCACGGGGTTTTCTATGCACAGGCTCTTTACAACGATCTGGTTTTTGAGCTAACCCTTGCAGAAGCAAAACAAGTTGTCAAGGGTTCCGACACGACAAAACTCAAATACAAACTTACAAACATCCAGCTCGAGTACAAAAGGATCAGAAGCAAAACTCTGGCTGACGAGGCGTACAGCGTTTATACCGACCGCAAGGAATTCTTTTTACGACCATGTGCAACAAAAACAAATAGTGACCATCAACAAAAACAGCGAAGATCCCTGAGAGGCATCCTTCTTCGGGTGCCAAAGATTCAGAAAAGTACTTCAACCCCAATTTTACGAAAGTCAGCGTCACGGTGAACGGCTCGCCCAACATGGTGTACAACAATGGCATTGAAGGTAAGGACATTTGGGAGGAAATCAGCCGCTTCTTTGGCAAACGAAAAAATAAAACGCAGCACATGAATGTTTCGAAGTTTTACGACATCAGGTTCGGTGTGTTGATCGATTTACGCTCCATGTCTGATCAAGCTATGCACGGTAGCGGTACTCGCCTCCTGAACAGCACAGACGGGGTCCAGCTTGAACTTGAGCGGGACACCGGTGGCTCGGGCAATGTGAACTGCCACATCTTTGTCATCAGTGACGCGCAGCTCAACCTTCTGGGCAGGGAATTGGAATCTGTGTCGTGTCTGTCGAATCTGTGTCGTGTCGTGTCGCAAAATGAATCCGAATAACATTCCGTTCAATGCTCTAGTTGCTGGCCCGACAAATGCGGGTAAAACAAAGTTTGTAGTTGACAAGCTCACAGGCCCTTTCCACGGCAAATTCGACTTCATCGTGCTAATCTGCCCGACGTTCGCGCACAACAAGACCCTCTTCCGATTTGGTGAAAACGATCCTCGGGTGAACGTGATCATTTGCGAGCAGCACGAGGTGGAACTTTGGTTCAAGATTGTGACCCTTGCTTTTGAGGGCACCAACACTCCCATCATCCTCGACGACTGTGCAACCTCAAAAGAGGTAAAAAAGCGAACAGGCCAGCTGGTGAATCTCGCCTTTCCCGCCAGGCATATCGGCATAAGCGTTTGGGTGTTGACCCAAAAGTACACCAGCATCACAGCGTCATTTCGGGAGAACATTGCGGCAGTCCTTCTTTTTTACAACCCCTCGGCTAAGACCACGAAGGCCTTATTTGATGATTACGCCGGCGACCTGTCCCAAGACAAGTACAAAAGTCTGATTTCAAAGTCATAACGAGCCAGAGGTTCTTAGCAACCACAAAAATACCTCTGGATCCCGCTGAGATAGGGGGCAATTTGTCACCAATATCAGCAGGATATCCAGCTACTCTGAACATTCCAATGTAATCGAATCGCTTCTGGCACTCGTTTCTGTTTGATATGGGGTGTCAAATTTCAGGCTTATCTGTCATAAACCTTAAACGTGAACGTTTATTTATGGCGAGAGTTTAATTAAATTCTATCTTTAGACCTGATGCACATGAAAAGTGACTGCGGGAACGGGAAAACGATACCCAATAGTTTGTTTTGGTTTTGATGAATTACTCTTGAGGTAGGCTCACCGTCTCCAGAAAATAGCACTAACCAAAGACTCGAGTTTTCTTTGTTTCTCATTCACATGCAATATGGGAAGAACAATAGGGCTTTTTATAAGAGAAAAATAAGCCGCGGCTTACTCTGGCCGCGGCTTACACTAAAGACGCGAAAGGAACCATTTATACGAGTAAAAACACCAAGCTAGGTCTGGATAAGCCGCAGTTTGAGAAAGCCGTGAACGTATATTTTGTACCATTTATACGGAGTGTTCGCGTCTTATGTAAGCCGTGGCCAGAGTATAGCCGCGGCTTATTTTCTCTCGTATAAATTTTGTTTTTGGAGGGATATATATCTCTTTTGAACGCTTATTAAAATTCGCTCGTATTCCTAAATCAAACATACTTGCAGTACATGAAATAGTGAACATATTGTGCGAGTAATTTACACAAATCAGTCTGCAATTATTACCCTTCTTGAACACAGTGAAAGTAAATTAACATCACTGAGCTAAAATAATTCGCTTCAATATGTGATATCGTTGCGTGCCCATGAACAGAACTTTTACTATCCGTACGGTTTCCCCAGGAACTGATAAAATTCTCGTTGAATAATTCCTCAATAATCTCGGCAAACGTCGAAGTGGAAGTTTCAGTATTCGACTTCCGAAACCGACCTTGGCAGGAAAAGCAACAACGGCGACGGTATCAAAATCATCATTTCAAAATATAACTTCTCCTTTTTCTAATTCTTTCTCGATTGTTAAAATTTGTTTAACTTGGAAAATGTTGGCGAACTGTCCAAGGACTAAATTACTCTGAAGGGCATAAAAGTAAGGAAAACGTTCTCGAAAAATACAGTCATCCGAACGCGTTATTGTTCTGCAAAGAAATGTACCAAATGTAAAACGTTTTAGTCATTAAACCTGCTTACAACATTTACCTAGATTTTTATCTACACTTCATAAAACTGTTCATGTTATATATCCCAGAAGCACTCAGGCATACAGTGATGCCAGGACCTCAACCTGGATGAACCAGAAAAGATATAGAACATTTTCCTAAATTTTTATCTGCACTTCAAAAAACTGTTCATGTTATATATCCCAGAAGCGCTCAGGCATACAGTGATGCCAGGACTTCAACGTGGATGAACCAGAAAAGATATAGAACATTTGCCTGGACTTTTATCTGCACTTCATAAAACTGTTCATGTTATATATCCCAGAAGCACTCAGGCATACAATGATGCCAGGACCTCAACCTGGATGAACCAGAAAAGACATAGAACATTTTCCTAAATTTTTATCTGCGCTTCAAAAAACTGTTCATGTTATATATCCCAGAAGCGCTCAGGCATACAGTGATGCCAGGACTTCAACCTGGATGAACCAGAAAAGATATAGAACATTTGCCTGGACTTTTATCTGCACTTCATAAGACTGTTCATGTTATATATGCCAGAAGCACTCAGGCATACAGTGCTGCCAGGACCTCAACCTGAATGAACCAGAAAAGATATAGAACAGTTGCCTAAATTTTTATCTGCAAGCTACATATGCTAAATCACTTGAATATTTTACTATTGCTATTTTCCACGCACAAACAAACACAGAGGCCTAAACTCCTTGGTAGTTTGAAAAGGCTTTCAGAAGTTATTTCTGGACGATAATATATTCTCCAACGATAATTTTCAATTTTCAAACTGCCACTATTTTAATCACCACCATAAGTGGAAGAAATAGTCGACAGATAAAATATTTTTTGCTTTCACAGAGAGCAGCTATGTAAAAGATATAAGTACCCATATCCAGTTATAAAGACAAAATAAGGAGCCGCCCACTTCCGCGCCCATTCACCAGCCGGATCTTCATTATCATGGATCGATGACGAGTGCGCGTGTATTTCGCGGCTTCATATTTAATTTACCGCCAGAATATAATTAATTTGCCGCCGGAATATACATGAACTTTGCTACATATACATAAATACGCTTGAACAGAAAGATTACCGCTCAACAATGGTCCGAAACCGAAAGAATTCCAACTCAATCAAATCTTACAGAAAATTTACATTAGAATATAATCCCAGGGAAAATATCATGGGCGATTCCTACCAAACGTACCAATGTAACAAAATCGAAAGTTACGTCGATCTTACCTCCTACGTTCGTATTTTTGCTTTTAAAATTGTCTGAAGGCGATTTACTTCGGCTTAAAATATAGTTACAACTTACCAAAGTCCATTGCACGTCAATGAAATCACCCGATAAAACAGAATTTCAGCCTGAGAAGGCGTCACTCTCTGTAATTTCTGTTCATCACATACCGAGATATGCCGATTGTCCCCTCGAAAATCTCAACGAATCGCTAAAGCATAACATTTGACAAAACTAACGTTTTATCGTACAAGTAAAACCGTAAAATGCCATAAGAACAAGGCATAAGCGTGCCGCGTGCCGGTAAATTAAATTCTGCCGCTGAAGCGCAAAAACAATACTTCTTTCAAGGTGTGCTAAGATGCTTCTGCAGTGAAACCACATATGGAGTACGTTGACGGCTCTAATGCAGACCTATAACGTCACTCCTTAGCAACCAGACTTGGGAAATTTTTTAACTTCCGGTTATCTCTGGTTCGTTATGAAAAGAGCGAAAGCTTTCTTATCTCGTCTTCTCGCTTCGCCATCCCTTCGGGTTGAGCTACACTCTTAGGCGGGAACCCCGAATTAAAAAAACATCTTATAGTTGTAACAATGGAGTAGGTCGAACACTACATCGCGAACAACAGCGCAAAAGCTGGTTCGGTTGTGAGAACTTTAGCGCAAGCCTTTCGGGACCATTTAGTGGAAACTTTTATTCATGATGGTGCTTCGGATGAAAACACTCTTCAAATGCTCCAAGAGCCACATAAATTTACCAGATTTGTAAAAATCATAACAATTCTTGAATTCTCCCTGCAGTCGTTGCTTATTTTCCAAATGTTAAGTGCAGAATAGAGATGTTGAAAACTATTGAAAAGCTTCAAAACAACGGTGAGGATATTGACATAACAAAAGAAGATTGGTTGATAGCGATTCACCACAAACATGCCACCCCAAACTGAAAAAATAAAAGTTGAAGTATAAGCCAACAATTCTGATGGCAGAAGAACGTGCAATTGCAGAAGTTTTGGAAATGCTGGAAGCGGAGGCAACGAGCGCTGCAGAGGGTGGTGCTTTGCCCCTGACCCTGAAAAACGGGAAAAGCCAAAGAGGCCATCGGAGTGCAGTTGACACACGAGCAGGTGAAGCGCCTCACTGACAAAGAGGATGAGAAATATAAAGGTATGAAACTTACGTGGGCTCAAAGACAACCGATAGCTTAATTTTTCTTGGGACCAAACTGGTAGGATCATTTGTCGACATTGATGACATCCAAGCTTATCAAAAAGAACTAAGAGAGGAGCTTTCCAACCTAGCCGGCAGCCTTTCTTTTAAGTTCGGCCGGTTTCCTGCTTTGACCAACACGGCGCTAATCACCGCAAAACACATTGAGTTTTCCCGCCCAGAGGTGGGGATGCATTCACAATTATAAAGCAACTGCTGACTATTTTTTTCTTACTTAGCATACCGCCGAACGAACTGAACATTCCTTCGGTCAATATAATTTTCCCTTCGCCAATGTCGACCGACCAACCTGAGACCCCAGGTGGCGAAACACAGGCAACACAGGTGGCTGCGGGCAAAGCAATTGATCAAAAAACGCGGCTGGCCCGCGAAGCGCAGAAAAAAGCGGCAGCAGAGGCCGCTGTCATGATTGCAAACAACAAGGCTAAAAAAGCCGCTGCCCCACCGGCAGAAGAAGAACACCCCGATTCACATAGTTGGCCTTGGGGAAGCGGTGAGTTAAGCACAACCCAATGGCTTGCTGCGGGAAGCATTTTGGTCTCATTGATTGGCCTTTATTACAAACATGAAGAGCTCAAAGCTCGCTTTGGGGGGGCGGGAACACCCGCCAACAAGACTGCCCCTGAGCAAGTTTTTCAGGAACAAAAGACGCCGCCTCCACAGCCAAAAAAAGGCCTCCGGAACATGAATTGAATTCGTATTGAATGTTTGCGGCCCCATGTATCTCCATCAACCACAATGCTGAGAAACATTAGCATGGCCCAAGCACTTATCGATGGCGCAGCCCTTTTTGGCGTCGGATGGTTATGGTTTAAATTCAATCGCAACATTTTCCAAACAGTTATGGTTATTTTGGGCTCCTTCTCGGAGGAATTCAACTTTGTTGATGAGCGCGATGAGGAAAGGGATTTGGAGGAGTGTGGTGATGAGAGGGCGTACACAAAATAATTTTCATTTTTAACTTTGGCCTTTTTTATATTGACCTCATGTCTGACAACAAGCTTATCAAAACTATCGTCGATGCAGCGACTCTCACAGGCCTAATCGCCGGTATTGGCTGGGTAATTAAAAAGTCGGTTAAAGAGAATTTCACATCCGACCCCTGTAGCAACGCGATGAACTACGTGCAGGTTACAGCCGTCACGGCGGGCAGCATTGCGCTCAAAAGATATCTCAAGGACCAAACAATTCTCCCGGCCAACGTTTGATTCCAGTGAATCTTGTCGACAAAGTAATGGCGACGATTGCAATCATGTTCGGTGGGGCGTTAGTGAATGCAGCGGCTTTCATTGGGGGCAATTATCTTGCGAGGGCACTTGGTGAAAGCGACGACGCCGCGCTTGACGAAAACAGGGGCCACGACAAGGCTCTCGAAGATTATCAAGCGACTTACACTAAATATAATCGCGAGCGCACCCAGCTCCTTGACTGGATCGAGAACGAACGCACAGATAAAAGCGCAGGCCAAGCAGAACTTTGCCAATACCGACTATGCTTTCAAACTCTTCAACCAGGCACACCCCGACCAATGTCTGGCTCCGCTGAAAGAGCCCAAGTTCTCTGATTTCTACCAGCCTAGCGAGCAGCAGAAAAATGGCGAGCTAGTTTTTGGGGGGGGCGCCGGTACTCTCGCTCTATGCTATGCTGCTTTTCGTTTCCTTTGCGTTTTATGAATTGAATATAATTTTCCTCCTTATGATGGATACCAAACTCGCAAAGGTTTATTACAGCCCCGGGGGCTGCTGGAAAGGCCTTGAAGCGATAAAAAAAAACTGTCTAAAGCTGCAAAGGTACCTGAAAAAAAAGTGGCTGATCAAGCAGGCGATTTGGCAGATCTATCTTCCAGCACCACTGCGCATTCCTCGGCCGAAGTTCGATGTTTTCACAACCAACAATGTGCACCAAGCGGACCTTCTTTTTTTTTTTTTTTTTTTTTTTTTTGCCGCACGACAAACTCCCCCGCGGCCGCGAAGTTTTCAAGTACGCGCTGACAGTTGCCGACATGGCCAGCCGCTACAAAGAGGCCGAACGTTTGACCTCGAAAAACTCAGACGAGGTTGCTGAGGCGTTTCGGAAAATTTACAGACGCTCACCTCTGAAATGGCCGCAAATGCTGCAGGTCAACCCCGGGCGCGAATTCATGGGCGCCGTCACAAAAGAGATGGAAAACCACAAAACGTATATCAGACGCGGGCACCCTGAAATTTACCACGACCACGCCGTTATCGAGCGTTTCAACCGCAACCTGGCTGAGCGCCTGTTTGGCCACCAGTACGCCGTTGAAATGCTTCTGCTCACAAAAGAGATGGAAAACCACAAAACATATATCAGATGCGGGCACCCTGAAATTTACCACGACCATGCCATTATCGAGCGTTTCAACCGCACCCTGGCTGAGCGCCTGTTTGGCCACCAGTACGCCGTTGAAATGCTCCTGCTGGGTGGCCAGCGATCTGTTGCGTGGGTTAAACGGCTTCCAGAAGTTGTTGCTGCCTTGAATAACGAGGAAACAAGCCTGACCGGGAAGAAGCCAGCGGTTGCAATCAAAGAAAAAGCGATTGTTTCCAAGCCTTCAACGACATATCAAAGACCCGTGGGAACGCGCGAAAAACAGCTACCCCCTCTTGTCAATGTCCGCTATCTGTGCCAACCTGGCGAGTTGGAGGGTGGCACAAAAAGGGCTACAGATCCTGTTTGGTCTTTGAAAGTTTTCAAGATTGAAAAAACGGTCATGAAACCCGACACACCAGTACTGTACTATTTGCACGACTGGCCCAAACGAAGAGTTGTTGGTTGTCTCCCCAAACACGGAGCTACCCCCCGAAGGCCTCATCTAACAGCTCCATGATGTCGGCCATTTCTGCATCATTAGGTGGAGGGTTATATCCGAAGGCGTTTGTGTCAACGCCATCATCCGTTGTCCATCTCCTTGAATCGAATGCTGATAAAGAAATCTTTTCAAGCTCCATACCGAAGATTTGATGCCTGTGGCTACGTAGAATAAGCTTTTTCCTCTGTTTGGAACACAAAACGGGCATTTTTGGCATAAGCTCCCATTCTCCGAACAGGGTGCGTTTGAAATGATCGTGGAGTACTTGTTTGTTCACCAAATTTTTTTCACGCCTTTGGCCCTTTTTATAATTTTTTCGTCTGCTCTCTTGATGGAGTACATCTTTGGCTGCAAACAGACACACTCGGCGATTGGAGTTCCAGCGCATGCGTCTTTCACTTTACCCAAAATCTTTTTGTTGGTTTTAGATTAAAGAGGGTGTTCTTTTGGGTAGTCGCTGGTATCAAATAGAGATTCGCCGAGGCAGCCACCTGGTCCCATGTCTTTGTAAATATCTTCTGTTTTTATCTCGAGCAGGAAGCTGTCCGTGTCTGTGTACAGAAGCTCGCATTTCTGCCCGTACCGCTTTTTCAAGATGTTGTAGAAAAATTCATAGATCAGCAGTTTACTATTTTCAAGTATCGTCATTCCCGATTAAACCGGCCCGGTGAGCAAGCTGGTCCTCAACAAATGGTTTGTTGAGGACCAGCTTGCTTTTGCGCATGTGGATTCCTACAAGATCGTTTGAAAATAACACTTGACTTGAGAACAAGGGGCTTGCGATTAGTTTTTGTTGTTTTATTTTCTCGTGGCTGCGCACCAGCATCACGTCTGTGCGGTTTCGCAGGTTTTCCATGGTTTTCTCGAGGACAGAGTTGTTCATCAGCTTATAAAAGTCTTTCTCGAATGAGCTTTTTGCCTTCTTTCGAAAGTTGCTGTTCATTCGGATGTAAGACTCCATCCAGCTTTTTTGTTCGAATTCCAGCACTCTGTGGACATTACTTAGTTTCATTCCCTGCTTAAGATAAAACTGGAGGTTTCGGTAGTGAACCACGTGTTTCTTTTTGTCCTGCAGCGTTAGCAATAGCTTTTTGCAGTCTGGCACTTTGAGTTTGAGGTCTTTGATGAGTTTCCTTTGGTAGGGGGACAGCCATTCTTTTTCCACGACCTTTTTCTCGGGGACAAGTGTATAGCTGTTGTGCTCTTCGTGAAGTTCCTTCGGGTACTCAAGGTTGCCCTCAAGAAAAAATCCTTTTTTCCGTCTTCTTTTATCTCAAGGATTTCTTCCTCCGAGGGGCTCCAGCTATTCCACTTGAAATTTCCAACTGGGAGGGCTTTGCTCATTTCCCAGTCGCACAGGTTATTTGCGTCTAAGTCCATGATAAAGGTTTTTTGTTTGCTGTCGTCGTATCCTGGGACAAGCGGGTTTTTTGCCTTGGCGTGCCTCTTGCTGACCATCGAAATACCACCCCGCATCCCTCTCTCCACAAAGAGATGCATGTCGATGTGATTCAAGACCTCCAGCTCGATTCCCGTCTTTTTCAAGAGCACATCCCACGACAGGCCGGGCAATGTGTAATAATGTGCAGGATCAAGCCTGTACTGCTTTTGACAAATATCACGAAAGTTTTCGAAAACATCTGCCAAAATTCACGTAAAGGTCGTGGTAATCGCCAAGTGTTTTGCATCCACATGTTTCCCAAACTTTGTGTGCGTGCGCGAAGTCTTCGTCTGATATGTGCTCGCCAGACAGCTTGCTGAAGAAACTTTGTTTGGACGGAAGGCTTGTTTCGTCAAACCTTTCCCATGAGTCCATGTACTCGTACGGTTAAATTCCTTTTTTGTAAAGAAGGTCAATTCTAGATAGGTTTACTTGCATTTTTTCCACAAGATGTTTACTTATTTTAAAAGCCTCTTTTGGTGTAGATCTTACGAGTGAGTCAAGGCTTGAAAGCAGAAATGCATTGCTGTCTATAAAGCGCAATTTTCCCAAAGAGAAGGAAATGTACTTTTCCATGTTTTTGGCGATGCAACTTAGATCTCCAGGTACTTTTGTCATTGCTTGCATAAGGTGGTGCACGGCATACCCTCTCAAATTGTGAAACACAACTGGTATCGGAATTGTTTTGGGATTTATACGCTACACCGAAACCTGCCTGAAGTGTTGCAATGATCTTTTACTGCATCCCTGAAGTTTTCTCTTAGTAGTGCTGTGCCGTAGAAATTCTTCTTGGTTTTTTTTCAATCCATTTGTCAATGAGTTTTTTTCCTTTCTTTGTGCCTTGGGGCCAATAAACTCAAATTTTTTTAAAGCTTGGTAAAAGCAACATCTGTGGCTTTGCCCACAGTACTTTCCGTTGTCACAATCCCACACAGAAAATGAATCCAAAAACTCTGGTTTTAGAAGACTTTCGTTGCAAATGTGACAATTTTTTGCGGTGTTGAAATTCCACCAATCGCTTTTTGTCATTATAAGTGGTGCTCTTTTTTCAAAGCTTTCGCGCAGTTTTTTTTCCAATTTCAAAATCCTTTCAATAAACTTTTCTCGCCGTCACAACCTTGTCTGGATTTAACAACTGGTCCGTTTTGGCCATCGCATCTTACAAATGTTGCAGCAAACCCACAAGCTTTGTGTTTGTCTGTTTTTTATGTGAAGTCTGTTTTGTCTAGTTCACTTTCAGGAATATTTTCAATAATAGCCTCAAAATCGGCATAAATAACAAATGCAACCTTATTTATTTGCTGAAATTTTCAAACTTAGGTGTGTTTTCGCCTTCTACAGGCATTACAACTCTTGTTGGGGTTCCATTAACCCCATTCCAATGTTTTTCGTGTTACAATAAAATTCGTTGTGACTTAAAACCAATCAAACACATTGTGCAGAAGTGTTTCCTATGCCTGTGTTTTGTCTGGTCATAAAGAAGAGCTGACATCTTCTTAACGAAACAATAATGATAATTTTCACCTTCATTAATTATCATCAAGTTAATTCTTTCAATGTTTTTTCCCTTTGTACTAATCCTGTGTACAGTAACAACATCTTTTTCCCACCCAAAAACATTAATAGCAAGGTTGGGGTTTTGCTTCTCAAGCTTGTTAATTTGTTTCAACGGTGTTGGAAAATCAATGCCATCCCAAATGATGCCATCGTTTGTTGGATATTTGCTTGGTCTTTGTGGATTTTTTTTTGCGCGGGACACAATGCCGCTCTCAGGGCCATTTCAAACATTCGTTCTCTGTGTTTTTCACGTTAACAATTGCCTTTTTACTTGCCAATTTATTTGGAAGGGGTATGAAAGTTCCTCCTCTCAAAGGTTGAAATCTTGCAATGTTAACATATGCAAGTGAGACTCTATCAACTGCCCATCCGGATCCTCTCTCTGACCAATTTTCTATTTCACCGTTAATATTGTCAACACATTCATTAAATCTTTTGCTAAAGGTTCCTTCAAGGTTTTCTTTTGTAAAAACGTGTGGTTCTTCTTTGAAATACTGTCTTTGTTTTTCTTCTTCCATTTGCCCCTCTTCATTTTGTTTATGGCGTGTGAAATAAGCCTGCAACCCAAAACTTGCTTTAACGCTCCCAAGGTTGTCAATTTCTCTTTTCAAAAGATCTTAAGCTCTTCTTTCCATTGTTCTTTGTGTGAAACGAAAAATGTCTCTTCTATTAATATTTCCAGGATCGACGTCCATCCGCCAAACCCGAAGCCAGTTATTGAAATTTGTTTTTGAGACGTGAAACTCATCCCACTGATTCGCGGCCATTCGTGCTGCGGCCATTCCTTTGTGTAACCTGTGCTCCCTTCTCTTTAATAGGCTGAATTTTTGGCACACTTGTCGGTGTGGTTGGACCACTATATATATATATATGGAAAGATGATGAAAGATCTTTACTGTTTGAAGGAGAAAAAACATACTCCGAATGTTCAGCATACCATTGAGTACATGGTTGCGAAAAATGGAAAGGAATATGTTAAGACTCGATGCCAGTCTTGCGGAAGAATGAAAACTTGCTTCACTTAAGAATGGGACACACACAAAAAAAATTGGGGCGTTCTGGCACAACGAGACTAAACAAGAAGTATTACCCAATTTTAACCCTTTTTTTAGTATGTTAATGTGGGCTTGTCCACATTAACATACTAAAAAAAGGATTAAAATTGGGTAATACTTCTTATTTAGTCTCGTTGTGCCAGATCCCCCAGTTTTTTGTGTGTAAAGTGCATTCAATCAGTGGCGTTTGGTTTCGTTCCCGTGGCCGTTACGGCCTTGGTCCTGGTCCTTGGGCCACGTGTGGATTACATTTAAAATCATTTATAACTGGAGGCCAAGGCCGATAAAACAATATTAGATAATTTTTTTCACACAGGAGCCTCACATACCATACGTATATTTTAAGAAAGGAAAGCTCAACATCTGATTCTGGACTGTTTTGTCTCCTGTTTGTTTCCAAAACTTTACCGCGACAATTACTAGCGTTACAATAATGGTTCCTGATTTCAGTCAAATGACCCAATGAGCCAATAGACAATACAATCGAAGCTCTCTTAACGGACACTCTCGTAAGCGGACAGCTCTACTTACGGCCGCCTTGTTTGAAACCCCGTCTTAACTCCCATACAAACTCTGTATTTTTACTTCTCGTAAGCGGACATTCCCGTAAGCGGCCGGGGACACTTTCAGAGATTACGACTTTTTTCTTTGTTTTTAAGCTCCCGTAAGCGGACACCCCAAAGAAAATCTTATTCACAACCTCTGTATCTTGTTTTCATCAGTCAACTTCACATCGCCGTTCGTCACGATGATTTTACAGTAATTACAGTACCACATTTCAGTGTCTGTTTTGTCATCGCCCACGTATACACTGTAATACTGTTCTATCGTCATTATATCGTAGGGTTGTATAGGGCGCAATAGGACAAAAATGTCATTTAATACGGCGGCATTTTTTTTTGTATTTCCAATACGGTACTGTATTTATTGTTAGCTGGGCAAGCTCCCGTAAGCGGCCATCTACCACCTACACTTCTAGTGGCTGCTTACGAGAACCATTCTCGTAAGCGGCCAGCTCCAGTTACGGACACTTTTTTCGCGTCCCGAGGGTGTCCGCTTACAAGAGCTTCGACTGTATTTGTATTCCCCGAGGGCCCTGGAGTGACTAGACTCTTAAAAATGAATGCTAGGCTAATGCGGGGAAAAGGCCAAATTACACGGTACGATTTTATGTTTACGACTGTCGCATGCAACGTCTGTAGCACGCGCTGTTCGCGCCATGCAAAAAATCGTATGCAACACCCGTCATTCAACATTGCCTACATCTAAGACTGTCGCATGGTTTTAAAACATGATTAAAAAAACCTACGACAAATTTTAGGCCGCGTGCGTCTGTTGTAGAGAAGTTGTAGGAGTATTCACTTGGCACTGCTTTGTGCTACATGGTGTCGCATATGTACACCATGTATGTAGTGCCATGTTAATCGTAACTGTTGTATAGTAGTATGTTTATTTTTAGCATCTCCATGCCTCAGCATTGGATTTTGACCACACCCTCTCATGAATTCTTACACTTGTGACAGTATTGGATGATGAAGACTTCTTTTCAAGTTCAATCAAAGATGTGCAATATGCTACATCACAAAAAGCCACATTTGGTTGTTTTGTAGACTTTTTTCCCAACAGAGGTTGTTATCATAAATTAACATTAAATAACATAAATGGTACTT
>JAEMWC010000223.1:50000-80000 GCA_016490735.1 Pachyseris speciosa
TGGTAGTCAACATTATTAACAGACAGCTCTGACGCAGTTACCCCTGTAATATCCACACTCATGTCACTAAAGAGGAGAAAAAATAAACAACTTTAACCAAAAAGGCACAATTTCCTACAACTGATCTCAAATTATGCTACCTAGCCACTACATACATGTACACCTGTAATTCTTAGTTTCTTACATGTACCAGTTGTATAAAAAAAAAAAAAAACAATCTAAATCCACCCTGCAATCATAAAACTGCTATGTTTACAAAACGTACTGCTGTAATCACTCACCTTAAATTATCTACACCTGCACTGACAACAGACATGTTAATATTCTCTGCATCTGCTGGTGTAGATGAAGCTTCCACAGGAGTGGAAGACAACATAGGCCCTTTATAAAAGAGGCAAATGTTTCAATTATAAATAGTGTAGATTCCGGGAATAAAGATGATTATAACAAGTATTTTTCCATTCGATCTTACGGAACAGTACGTATAATGCAAAAATATTCAATCTCAAATCATGTCTCACCTTCAATATGGCGTCGTTTGTAGGAAGTGGGGTTCGTGACAGAAGTTGACGATGCCGTTCTTTTTCTGCATACGGTAGATGAAGTTTCTCTGGGTTAAAAACCAAAAACATACATTAAGATCACATATTAATCCAAAGAACGCTGGCAAATGACAGATTCAACAGAATTTATTGGTCTTTACCTGCTTCTTCTCTCGAGCAATAGAAGATGGGCAGCAAACATAGCATCTGACGAGTATCCGCACTTGATCCTCGCAGAAACCCAAGACGAGTAAATTGTTCCATCTAACCAAACTCTTTTGTGGGTTTTCTGCCAAGTCTGAAGCTTCGTTGCTTTGCTATTAAAAATTTTCTTCCGGCCGCTTCCTGATCGTCGACCGCCATGAGAGGACATTTTTCAAGCTCCGAAAAATGACCTCAAATAAGCCGCTTAGAAACGAAAACCACACAGAAACCTAGTAGAAGGGCTATAAATTGGTTAAGAATACATAGCCGGGCAAACTGCTCAAGGATGTCTCAGATATATTAAGATGAACTTGGAATACCGGGCCGCTCGACAGACTTGAAAAGGTTGGGCCAACTTTTTCAAGATGATCGTCAGAATCCGAGCATGCGCAGTACGTGAAGTAGCTCCCTTAATATTGATTCAGTTTTCAAGTTTGATCAAATTTCCCCACCCTGGAGCCAGCATTCTCTTCAAGTTGTCAAAATTCCCCACCTGGGGCAGGAGATGTCGATCAAAGTCCCCACCTCATCCCGTATCCCACCCCCCTCGGAACTAATATTGATAGGTGCATTAGAATAACAAGATCTGAATTCCTTCCATATTTTATTTTCACTATTGCATCATGTTCATCATGAGCAGATAGTAGCACTGCCTTCTCTAATACAACGTGTTCTTCAAGTACAATCGCAACACTGCTTGTGTTTTGGATATCTAGAAAACGATGACCCAAAACACGATGGCATAGAAAACCGACTAAGTAGAAAACGATGAGCCATAAAAATAATGAATGATTAGTGGCTTTTGACTGTTTTTGATCCCAGGAGTTTGTTTCCTCATATAGGTCCGCTAGCTTGCACTAAAGACCATTACAGAATGCAGGATTTTTTGGCATAAACGTTACTGGAATCTCGGTGAAATGGGAGGAGAAAAATATAAGGTTTCTGCAGCCAGTTCTATAGTTTGATATCACGTCACGCAATTTAAAAATATAATCGCTTATCATTCCAAAATAATGTCAAGAAATTGAGATATTGTACAAAAATAGTAAATAAACTACCTTTAAAAGTCTCAGGAGTGTTTGATATCCCGTACTTGAGTTATTCAGCAAAATGTTCCCCTCAAAATTACAGCGGTTTAGTATGTAGAAGCCACGGGCACGACTAAAACATCTGGAGTTCAGTGTGGCTATGTTAAAACCTTTCGTCTCGCTGTTGAACTTGCAAACAATCCTATTGACACTTCTGTGTACATATTAGTTGTTGACACCCCGTAAACACAAGATAAATCGTCACTTGAGCATTCGTCATGTCAACATGGCGGACTTGTTTTGTGAGAGGTACTGCTAAATTTAGCTTGCGCTTTATACGCAGAAACGCCGGAAGTGAGCTTTGTGGATGAAACTCGACAAAGACGAAAACCACGAAGAACCAAGGACATATTAAGACTCGGATACTTCACAAATTAATGTGATCAAGTAAGCTGAAGCCACTCAAAAGGCACTAAGGCCACAAGGTAGCGGGCGTTACCCCTTAAATCTACCAAAACAAAGACTGAGCCCAAGCATTAGCAGCCATGGACAGCTGTTTCGGCCTTCTTAGGCCTCACCAGCATGGCATAGCTAATGCTCAGGCTCAAATACCCACATATCAATAAAACAAGCAATGAAAACGTAAAGCTTGTGGGATGTGGCTGGAGTGACAAGGATACTTCACAAATTAATGTGATCAAGTAAGCTGAAGCCACTCAAAGGGCACTAAGGCCACAAGGCAGCGGACATTACCCCTTCAATTTACCAAAGCAAAGATTGAGCCCAAGCATTAGCAGCCATAGACAGCTGTTTCGGCCTTGTTAGGCCTCATCAGCCTCATCATACCTTGTGGCCTTAGTGCCCTTTGAGTGGCTTCAGCTTACTTGTTCACATTAATTTGTGAAGTATCCTTGTCACTCCAGCCACATCCCACAAGCTTTACGTTTTCATATTAAGACTCGGCCGACTTCCGGCCGAGTAATGAATATCAAGCGGAATTACTAGAAGGAACGCACTTGAACGAAGGAGGGCGTTAAGTCGAATCATACGCTCCACTATGAACTATTTCCCAAGCTGATGAGGCTAGTCCAGAGACGTTTATTATTACTTCAATTGTGCAGTTCCGCTTCAAAATCTACTTTTAAGTGAGAGGCTAAGAAGTAAAAGCAAAAATACGTACATGAACAAACATTGTAACGTGAGATTAAAATAGAACCTGGCCGAGATAATACATGGGCGTTTATGCTCCATTTACTTGCGCAAGCTTAAAATTATTAACACTTACGCTGTACAATAACGAAGATATCTTTGGTGGCTGGACTTCCAAAACCATTATCAGCAGTACATCTGTAACCACCTTCCTCCTGTCTACTTATTCCAGTCAAAGGCATGGTAAGAACGTGGTTATTAGAAAGTCTTGTCCAGGTGATGTTTGGTGATGGATTACCAACCGCTGTACAGTTAAGTACCACACTGTCTCCCTCGTTTACTGTTTGGTTCCCAGAGATGTCACTGATATGTGGTGGAACTGAAAGTTTAAAGAAGGGAATACAACGAAAACGTAGAATATGTTGTTATTATTTGTCAACGTTGTTACACTGTATGAGTTTCAATTGAAAGAAACAGAGAATACTTAGCGAAAGCACGTTACTGAAAGAATGCAGAGGACAGCCCTCTTTAACAGTTAGTTAGTTCTATGTTGCCGTCTTTGAGTTTTTTCATCGGTTTATATCACTAACATCATAACTTCCATTTTCTTCGTCATCGCCATGTTAATGTCATCTTCAATACCATTACACTCGCTGTTCTTCCCATTATGTGATCGCGCGACCCGCACATAAACGACCGAGGACTAGTACTCCCCTTTTCTATCTCGAGCAAGGTTAGTAAGTGGTTCATTATAAGGCAGTGAAACAGAACCTCTTGTCAACTTCCCCTACGAACTAATTAAAAAGCTTGAGTTATGTTTCTTTCTTTACTTAGTCTACCTTCATCATCAAATGCGGGAAGTCAGCAAAGGAAGAAAAATACCTCAAGCTTTTTAATTAGTGAATATAAAACTTCGACGCATATGTTCACATATGTAGTTATCTGAACTTTAAAAGAAGGAAAATAGCACGTGGTAAACTATGGCAGTAGTTATGCCAATCACAAGGAAATGGTAAAAATGATAATTAAGTAATGATTATGATGACTATGATAACAATGCTTATGATAGCAATAAATCTATGATTTATGACTTAATCAGGATTAGTAATACTCACACAGCACAGCTATAAAAACATCACTGCTAACAGGAATTCCAACGCCATTATCAGCAGTACATTTGTAGCCGCCGTTATGCTGCCTGCTGATTCTAATCAAAGGCATGGTGACAATACTGTTATCAGAAAGTCTTGTCCAGATGATGCTTGGTGTTGGATCACCAGTAGCTGTGCAGCTAAGAGTCACGTTATCTCCCTCGTTCAATGTTTGGTTTCCAGAGATGTCAGTGATCTGTGGTCGGACTAAAAGGGAGAAGGCGGTAGGCACAGGATGCAAACTGGACGGATTATTCTGTCGAATTATAACGCTCCACGTACTGGGAAGTATTTTCTAACCCTTTTAGGCTGCTTTACAGATATTTATTATTGCTATTGTTACTGTGCATTTTCAACACAAAACCTACTTGCATAAGAAAGAGAACACGTGAAAGCAACAACACCTGAAAAGTAAAGCATTGTATAGTGAGTTTAAAAACTAAGCAAAACGAGTTTAAAGGCATGGACGTTTATGCACCATGTATGTGTAAATAGTTTTAATCCTTAACGTGTGTAACTACGAAAATATGATACGATTCACTTGTTTCGCATTTCGTGTGACGCGACCCAAAACAATTGTTGGCCGGAGCTAACCTCTCACAACAAATAAATAGAAACGTCTTCAAGTGAAATATCCTATATATCAAGCTGCCTAACAAATGGCGATGGCTTCTCTTTGAAATACAAATTACAACAAGAATAAAATCAACTTACTGCGAACTTTTACTTCCACAGTACTCACAGCACCATCCAAGTTGGTCTCGACAGTTAAGGAATAGGTTCTGCTGTCTGTGGATTTGTTCACTGCAAGGAATGTGATCGACGAATATGCATCTGTCATATTTGCTGTAACCCGACCAACGTATTCAGAGCGTATAGTTAGGGTTGTGTTTGAAACCGAGAAATGAAGAAGACTCCTGGGGTGCTAAATACTGCCCGATCAAAGGAACCTGTGTTCAGATCGTAAGTCCATTCCAGTTTGACGCTTTCGCCTTCCAAAACATTTACAATAGTACCAGGTGATGATATTAATATGGGTGCCTGCGATACTGCAAAAGAAATAAAGTCACTTTAATACACATTTTTCCGCTGGTTATGAGGATGCGTTTTTCTTGATGTTGAACTACTTAAAAGTTTTAGAGGACATATGTATTAAGCATGATATTTGGCTGACAGAAAGCATTACACCACCCTGCCCCTATCCTGCAGGAGGGGCAATAAGGTAGCAGTGGGAGTACTCCACTCCAACAATTATGAAGAGTTGTCAGACGGGGCCTACGGTTTATCGTCCTTATCCGAGAAGACTAGAAAGTCTAACCGTTTGTAGATGTCATTACAAAGGCAGCATGCACTTTCTCCTCAATTATTTAAAGACCCTGAGTGTTGGTCCGGCCGAGGTTTTGAACCCGCGACCTCCCGCACGGTAGTCCGTAATCGTGGAATAAATAATCGTGGAAGTGAACGCTGGTGTGGCATAACAATACGAAGGAATCTCGAACACACGTTGTGCAATCGAGTAAATGCCCTAACAAACGATCCTCTGCTCAATCCAGAGAGTGAATGTTCAATAATTATTTCCAGTGATTCATCAAGTAGGAGGTCAAATGGGTTCGAATCATCCTCAGCCCAATTCACTTCTTCCACTCTACCATCATCAACCCTTTGTCCTTGGTCTTCATTCACACCCTCTCCTGCGTCGTTGGCATGGCAAAGCACTACGAAGCATCTTTGAAAACTATTTTCAGTATGCTACTGATATTCATAGTTATAATACCAGATATGCCACTAATAAAAATTTTTATAAGCCGTGCACAAGAACCAACATTGGAAAACAATCTGTATCTTCAATTGTAGTTGACCTTTGGCAAGATCTTCCAACTAGCTTAACACCCTTACCTTTCCTGGCAAATTAAAAGAATTTCTTCTTAAAACTCAATCCAGTAAGTAAAATCATGCCAGCGACTGCCTATATATGTGCTTATTTTTTCGTCTTAGTTTTTAAATGTGTGTATCTGTTGTTGTTTCTTTGTTGTTCTTGTCGTATCTGCTACAATTTGTTTAATTAACATTCCTTAGCTAGGGGCTAACTAGAAAACTTAAGTTTATTTAGCCCCTAGACACCTTTAAATGGTAATGGTTTAGCTTTTTTCCCCCTTTTTACAGATCTAAATTCCTTTAAAAAATGTAATGCTAATTGTAAGAAAAGGTGTAAATAATAAAGATTGTTGTTGTTGTTGTTGTTGTTTATCTGCTCTGTTGTCTCCACGGTTTCCACAGCTGTTTTCTACTCCACACTCTTCAACTCTTTCTCCCTGTCGGACTGCAACACTTTAGGAGGTCCAACTTCCATACAGAGATCGCCCAATGCCTTGGAGACTTCCTTGCTTGTTTTGTAGGTAAGTGGCCGCAGCCACCGGTATCTGCTAAAGACATCTTGAATTGGCGGATCGAAAAAAAAAAACGACGTTTATTTAGCAGAGAAAACTAACCCCTATTTCTGGAAATACACACCATTCACGGTGATTTTGAAAAGCAAGTAATCGCTATTATTGACTCTGCCATAGAAAACTCGAACTCGTGGAGTAATTGTTAAATAGAGCTCCTCTATCAAAAATATAAAAGCGACTCCGTCTTACAGGATACTTATTTGAGCTGCACTCGCTCGAATTGGTCGGCCAATCGCTCTGTTCCGGAATTTGGCATTCACCATTTGATTGAGCTTGCTTCCAGACAATACACTCTGGACACGTTGATTGCTTATGCCTTCAAACCGCTGCCTAAGGCGATACTTCATATTTCCTGGCACCAACACCTTTGTATCACCCTGATTTGTAATAAAAAACAGGATTTGTAATATCAACCGGATTTGTAATAAAAATCAACCGGATATGTAATAACAACAGGATTTGTAATTAAAATCAACCGGATATGTAATAAAATAACTAACCGGATTTGTAATAAACTTTCAACCGGATTTGTAATAACATACTTCACCGGATTTGTAATAACCTATCAACAGGATTTGTAATAACACTGCGAAAGGTAAGTCACATACCTTGATGTGCGTTTGCAATAAAATATCAATATCCTTCCCTACCGTTAAGGTTGTTTATTACAAATCAGGGTGATACAAGGGTAAGTTTTATTAGCCCGTTTAATTTTTCTGCTTTTAATACACAATTTAAGAGGCTGTCTCTGTAAAAACCACCCACTCAATTTCGCATCAAAAATAATTTCGCCTGAAACTCTGGTAACTGAAAGACTTTACCAAGGTTAGAATAAAAGCAGATTTGGTTTGAATCGAAATGGTTTTTCGGTGGCGTTAGGAGCCATAAAATATTTCGCGCGGTCAGCGCTCGTCGCAACGTCTCCGAAAAGCATAAAATTGGCATTTTTCGTAGCGTTGTAAAATATTTGATTCGCATCATCCCGTAATGAATCTTACGTCATTTCACTTATTAACTTTTGCAGTTTTCCGAGAGACAAACACATTTTCGCTTGCTTTATGTTTCAAGACGGAATCAAGCATATTACTAAACACTGCCAATCGCCATCGAACGATGGCCGGAAATGGCCTTGCGTCAGGAGCTAATTTTGAAATTTTGGGACCTAGTTGAAAACTCTAGTCTACACAGCCGAAAAGTGTAGTACCTTATCGGTAGAAATATGCAAAAACCCTTGTAAGTTTTCAGTTTTTCAAAAGTTGTGGCCGTTTGTATCAATACATGTACGAGCATTTGCGACATTCAGGCCTATACCAAAATTGACCTATCTCGGGGAGATTTTGTCATAAGTACAGCTTACCTGCTTCACAATTCGGGTTTATTTCCACCTTAAGCCATTTCCCAAGCCTTAACATCATTGAATTGAATGGCAGTTCCAGTAAATAGGTGGTTATTGCGCTCGAAACTTGAGCACGGCGTTTGTCGATTTTCTTGTTACAAGCGAATGAAATAAGCTCGATTATACGGCCACATTTTCCGATAAACATTCCATTGAAACATCTTTTCAGGGCTGGGTTTCTTCGTAAATCAGTTAATTAACTATCCAAATCTTGTATCAAGGAGAAAATCGTGATTTGAAGGTTTAAATATTTTGAAGAAACTTATCACATCCGTGAGTATTTCTTTGGCATACGAGGGGTTTACCGAAAAACTAGAATCCGGAATCCGGAATCCGGAATCCGGAAATTGAAATCAAGGAATCCGGAATCTAGACAGTGGAGCGCGGAAATCAGAAAGGGCTCACATAGAGGAGAATATTTGAAACCAAATGTCGCAGTTGAAATTATCGAACTGCTCTTTAGCAATCTCAACAAATGTCTTTCAAGACTTATGATATGGAAAATTGGCATCAATAGCAAAATGTTCCTGTTTTGTGTATATGAATGAAAATTCCGACCTGGGTTTTTCAGACAATTAACTTTCCAAATCTTGTATTAAGGCGAAAATCGTGTTTTGCAGGCTTAAATTTTAAAGAAATGAACTAACATTTAGATCACTCAAAGATGGAGTATCGGTGTGGTGCTGATTTCTGAGAGGTCCGCTTACGAACCTCACGAGTAAATCCGCTTGCGTGCTTCTAAACAAGCCATAATCACGAGGGAAAGCAATGAAAAACAAGTGTTTATTTGGGAGCAGAGGAGGATCATTTATTGATCACTAGCTAAAAACGTGGCACCTCAGCCAGCTTATTAAAGCCCTAAAAGAATATGAGTTAACCCTGAACAGGTCGGGTTTGTCATATAACTTTCCTCGGACCAACTTGAGCGACTATGGATCTATGACAAACACGGACATGACGTAGGGAATAACTTGCGTCCGCGTCGCTTATACCAGTATCCATGCATTCTGGCCAGCCAAAAGAAATAAGAACTCAAGGCTAGAAATGCAGTTAGCCCTGTTATGTCAAGAGAAATTAACAATGTCCCAATGGGATCTCGTAAGTGTAGACAATTGTAAATATTGTATAAATGAACCGTATTCCCAGGTAAAGAACGGTCACTCTTTTGCCTTTCATTTTACGGCGTTTGTTTTCACTTCAGTTGTCTTCATAAGTAGGCGGCAATCGGAACCATAATGCATCTGAGGCATCTTTTTGACCCTGTCTTTTTATCAAGCAGAATATTTACGAGTAAAATTAGAATAACAGTTTCAGGAAGCAGCAGTTCTCCTATTTTAATTCAAAGCCCGATTAATAAAAAGATTCCACTTTCGGCACGCGAAACCAACAATATGAGTCTGCATGGGTTTTAAATTAAATTAAAGCCGAGTGTTATAGATAAGCATGGAATTATCGAAACCCAGTAAATAAATACGACCGTGCGCTTCCAGAATTGTTCTCAAAGGTAACGAGGAAACGAGAAGACAGTACTCAATTCGCACCCGATTAAATGAAACATTTTCGATACGCAAAACCAACAATATTCCGGTTTGTGAGCAGTTTAAAATAAAATTAAAGTGTTACAGATAAGCACAAATCGCAAATATGTACAGTGTGCTCAAAGTATGCTCACAGTGTGCTCTGTAGAAAGAAAATGGTCCAAAGGCAAAACAAAAATGAAAATTAAAGTTGAAGATAAAATTCGACGCTTGATACTTGCGGCCAGTCAACATATTGGTGTCCCTCAGAGGGACGCCAAGGTGGCGTTTCAATACAAAACACTATAAATTTTAGTAGTACATTTTGCCGAATAACTCGAGTACGGGATATTGCAAAGCCCTGAGACTTTGGAGACTTTCGTGACTGAAAACTCTCTATACCAAGTCGCGTATACAAATTTCTTACATCTGGAAAAGGTCTTTTCAGACCAAAAATAAACAGGCACAAAAATACCCCCTTCCCTCCCCCCCCCCCCCCCCAAAAAAAAAACGAAACAAAACAAAACAAACAAACAAAAAATATTTACACGAACGCTGTATTTGGTTTCCGACGAAGACATTAACTTTCGCTTTTTCAATGTCGTAAGAAATTATTAAATTAACCCATTGACACCTGAACCGCCCAGAACCGCCCGTAAAAAACTCCCATGCCTCAAAACATTGCAACTTTCCCAATCGCACCAATATTGCCATAACTGTTAGTTGTGAGCACGAAATGGAATGTCCTTTAAATTTGGATATCCAATAAATGCAAGAAACTTAGCGATTTTTACCAAATATGGCCTTTTGAGTTTGGACAAGAACGAAACTGACCGTTTTTAACGTCAAAGAGAAACGACAAAAATGCCCCTTTTCGCCTTCATGTTTTTTAAGGAAATCATCGTCGAAAAGCCAAACTTCAACCATCATAACGAAATTCAGTCCTTTTTCTAGCTTAGAAATGACTTTTTTTGTTCATATTCTTCTCCCGAGCGTAGATACAGCCTTTTGTTCCAGTGCATTCGGGCCTTCCCAACATTTTCAACATCTTGAGCGCATTGCATGCTGGGAACTAACGAGGATTTTTGGCAGCACCCGTTCCTTCTCCCAATTCTTTCACATATAAACTAAGTCTACAGCCACTCCGACCTACCGCAAAAAGTTCCTGCTCGTGGTCATCTTCAGTACTCAGAAATTCCAAAATATGTGGCGGTAGGTCGAGAAATTCATCAATAGTCGAGTCCCAAAGGTACTACGTGTTCGACCGGCCAAATTCCCAGTTCGTCGAGTAACAAGCCAAATTCAACAACAAAGTACATCACCTTGCTCGATTCTTTGAGGAAGTGGACTCTTAGCTACCGTCACGCTTAATGATGCTCATCAGGCAGCCGCTAAAGATGAAAAATGGCTGTAAACTTAGCAAAAATCGCAAGCAAACCGAACTTCGGCCATTGTGGTTGCTTCACGGATAAAAATAGCTACGTCAAAATGACGTTTTCAGAAAACTTGAGCCTCCAGTGCCTTAGGACAGCATCACTTTTCTCTGGTAGGTCAAATAAAGAGTCACGAATTGTTATTCATCGTTTATAGGTGGAAAATCACTCCGAAAATGTAAAAATAGCTAGGAGTCAATGGGTTAACAAAGAAACAAAGAGGTCACGTGATCGGTCCTTTTGACACTATCCAGTGAAAGTCACTGTTGGTGATAGTTTAAATCCAGGGTCAGAGTTAAGATTCTACAGTTAAAACAATTTCTAGGGGGGTGGTTAACTTAGCAGGGCCAGGCTTCACTTAACGTTACTTCCTGGGTTTGCAGTTGGCCAGGTCACGTGACAAGCCACAGTATCAAACTCAATTACCCTAAATGAGATGATCATCGAGTTCTGGCTGTCACTAGTGGTTCCAACTCGACCTCTATTGTCTAGTTTTTAAAATCACCACCCCCTCAAGCTGGCTTTCATGCAACTTCAACCTTGAATCTAAGTACTGGCCAGAAAGTAGTACCCTCCCCTCCAGATCTTGCAGCATATGGTTGTTTTCAAATAAAATAGCGTTGACATGTTACTAGCCTCAAAGGCTTTTGTTTAAGTAGCTGAGCAATTAAAAATATCAACATCAAAAAAAAATTGTGTTTTATTTAACCCATTGACACCTGAACCGCCCAGAACCGCCCGTAAAAAACTCCCATGCCTCAAAACATTGCAACTTTCCCAATCGCACCAATATTGCCATAACTGTTAGTTGTGAGCACGAAATGGAATGTCCTTTAAATTTGGATATCCAATAAATGCAAGAAACTTAGCGATTTTTACCAAATATGGCCTTTTGAGTTTGGACAAGAACGAAACTGACCGTTTTTAACGTCAAAGAGAAATGACAAAAATGCCCCTTTTCGCCTTCATGTTTTTTAAGGAAATCATCGTCGAAAAGCCAAACTTCAACCATCATAACGAAATTCAGTCCTTTTTCTAGCTTAGAAATGACTTTTTTTGTTCATATTCTTCTCCCGAGCGTAGATACAGCCTTTTGTTCCAGTGCATTCGGGCCTTCCCAACATTTTCAACATCTTGAGCGCATTGCATGCTGGGAACTAACGAGGATTTTTGACAGCACCCGTTCCTTCTCCCAATTCTTTCACATATAAACTAAGTCTACAGCCACTCCGACCTACCGCAAAAAGTTCCTGCTCGTGGTCATCTTCAGTACTCAGAAATTCCAAAATATGTGGCGGTAGGTCGAGAAATTCATCAATAGTCGAGTCCCAAAGGTACTAAGTGTTCGACCGGCCAAATTCCCAGTTCGTCGAGTAACAAGCCAAATTCAACAACAAAGTACATCACCTTGCTCGATTCTTTGAGAAAGTGGACTCTTAGCTACCGTCACGCTTAATGATGCTCATCAGGCAGCCGCTAAAGATGAAAAATGGCTGTAAACTTAGCAAAAATCGCAAGCAAACCGAACTTCGGCCATTGTGGTTGCTTCACGGATAAAAATAGCTACGTCAAAATGACGTTTTCAGAAAACTTGAGCCTCCAGTGCCTTAGGACAGCATCACTTTTCTCTGGTAGGTCAAATAAAGAGTCACGAATTGTTATTCATCGTTTATAGGTGGAAAATCACTCCGAAAATGTAAAAATAGCTAGGAGTCAATGGGTTAACAAAGAAACAAAGAGGTCACGTGATCGGTCCTTTTGACACTATCCAGTGAAAGTCACTGTTGGTGATAGTTTAAATCCAGGGTCAGAGTTAAGATTCTACAGTTAAAACAATTTCTAGGGGGGTGGTTAACTTAGCAGGGCCAGGCTTCACTTAACGTTACTTCCTGGGTTTGCAGTTGGCCAGGTCACGTGACAAGCCACAGTATCAAACTCAATTACCCTAAATGAGATGATCATCGAGTTCTGGCTGTCACTAGTGGTTCCAACTCGACCTCTATTGTCTAGTTTTTAAAATCACCACCCCCTCAAGCTGGCTTTCATGCAACTTCAACCTTGAATCTAAGTACTGGCCAGAAAGTAGTACCCTCCCCTCCAGATCTTGCAGCATATGGTTGTTTTCAAATAAAATAGCGTTGACATGTTACTAGCCTCAAAGGCTTTTGTTTAAGTAGCTGAGCAATTAAAAATATCAACATCAAAAAAAAATTGTGTTTTATTTAACCCATTGACACCTGAACCGCCCAGAACCGCCCGTAAAAAACTCCCATGCCTCAAAACATTGCAACTTTCCCAATCGCACCAATATTGCCATAACTGTTAGTTGTGAGCACGAAATGGAATGTCCTTTAAATTTGGATATCCAATAAATGCAAGAAACTTAGCGATTTTTACCAAATATGGCCTTTTGAGTTTGGACAAGAACGAAACTGACCGTTTTTAACGTCAAAGAGAAATGACAAAAATGCCCCTTTTCGCCTTCATGTTTTTTAAGGAAATCATCGTCGAAAAGCCAAACTTCAACCATCATAACGAAATTCAGTCCTTTTTCTAGCTTAGAAATGACTTTTTTTGTTCATATTCTTCTCCCGAGCGTAGATACAGCCTTTTGTTCCAGTGCATTCGGGCCTTCCCAACATTTTCAACATCTTGAGCGCATTGCATGCTGGGAACTAACGAGGATTTTTGACAGCACCCGTTCCTTCTCCCAATTCTTTCACATATAAACTAAGTCTACAGCCACTCCGACCTACCGCAAAAAGTTCCTGCTCGTGGTCATCTTCAGTACTCAGAAATTCCAAAATATGTGGCGGTAGGTCGAGAAATTCATCAATAGTCGAGTCCCAAAGGTACTAAGTGTTCGACCGGCCAAATTCCCAGTTCGTCGAGTAACAAGCCAAATTCAACAACAAAGTACATCACCTTGCTCGATTCTTTGAGAAAGTGGACTCTTAGCTACCGTCACGCTTAATGATGCTCATCAGGCAGCCGCTAAAGATGAAAAATGGCTGTAAACTTAGCAAAAATCGCAAGCAAACCGAACTTCGGCCATTGTGGTTGCTTCACGGATAAAAATAGCTACGTCAAAATGACGTTTTCAGAAAACTTGAGCCTCCAGTGCCTTAGGACAGCATCACTTTTCTCTGGTAGGTCAAATAAAGAGTCACGAATTGTTATTCATCGTTTATAGGTGGAAAATCACTCCGAAAATGTAAAAATAGCTAGGAGTCAATGGGTTAATTTTTTACTGCTCGTATTTACATTCAACTGTCAGAATCTGAAATAAACGTCTATCATACATGGCGGGAAACAGCCAAAAATGTCCAAAAACGTATCAAGAGCTGTTCATATTATGGTTGTGATAGGCTAGTTACGAAAAAAAAAATGAAGTAAACAAACACTTTCTGCTCTGACTGTTTTTAACTTACTACGTATTGCGTTGACTCAATTTCAAATCTACATTCATTTCCAAGAATGTTATTTCGCTACCATATTTACTGTGCTTTTCAGTGATCTGTGTCTCTTTCTCGACGTTACACAAAATCAAGCTGGAGGAAAACAAGGCTTGGATCCAAGGGTAATAGGTACAGAGCAGTAAACAACAGGAACAAAATCCTTCATGGTGTATATGGGCTTCTTGCTGCTCGCACATACCAATATAGCCTGTCAACTTTGCGCGGGAACGTAGCTGTTGCGAAGGAGGTTTATAGACAAATCTTAAGACCGCTTTGTTAATAAAAAGAGAAACAAAAACAATCCTCTCGTAGATGCTGGTGGATAATAAAACTAGCATTCTATTCTTTAAGGGTGATTTAAAAATGAGATAATATATTATCCATTTAGTGCAATGCCTGTATCTACATGGGACACCAACTGGGCGTCTACCAATGCTCGTATTCAGTTGGTCAGCTCTTAATTTTGTTTTAACTCAATAAAGAATAGAGGACTATACACACGCAGTGGCATTTCACACAATGTTGCACGCACCTTTTTTTCTCTTGAGATGGCCACAAACTGTAATTTTTGTACTGATACGTCAAGCCAGCTACAGTAGGTGCCATATTTGTTATAACGTGCACGTGACCAAAATGGTGACGTTAACGTAACAATAAGCCTCAAGTGTCTTGCGCTTTTGTTCTTAGAGGAGGAAAATCGAAACGATAAATAAATAAACAAAATCACGTGCCCCATACAAGATGACGATAGTTACAACCCAACGCAACTATCTACAAAACACGATAATTTGGTTTATTGTGAGATTTAACCCTTTTCGATCCAAGTGGGTGCTATTTATTTCACCAGATTTTGGGCAATAAATGGTCTGGGGCTCTTAACTTCTTCATATATGGAGTTATTATGAAAATATCTGCTGTCTTGAAATACTGGGGACCCAGGCTTTAGAGTCACGTGATGCACCCGAGTGGCTGTTGTTTGTCGAGTCAGTGGAATCGCTTGACTGTGGTGCAATTGTCAGTTTTAGAGTGCTTTTCTGAGCCATTTTCCTCTGCAGAAGCCCCCATGCTGGCATCATTAAGCTAGAATGTGGGTAAAGGCAAGCCTTTGAAAGAAACCAGAGGTGAGAGGCGGTTTTATGTTGATGGAGATGCCAAACACGCTCTGTTGTGATGATGGTGGCTCGATATGGAACCTGTCTCTCTTGTCTTTCTGCAAGTGGATTCGGGGAGCTAACGAGGCAATGTGGGCTAGTTCTGACCGCTAAAAATACTCATCGATGCAACATTTTGCTGGTAGCACCGGGTGGCTCAGCACTTATCGAAAAACTATGTAATGAACTGAAGGAGAGTTCTATGCTCGCGGCGTGGTTACAGTTCCCAGAATTCTTTTCGGCCGTGAACGAGTCCAGTTAAGACACACAAGATTGGATCTCAGAAACGGGCTGAAACGTGGCAGGCACCAAATGTGAGAGAAACGTTTCATAGCTGATAATAAGGAGAGAGCTTGAGGTTTGCTGTAAATGTAGAATCTTGATATTTTGGCAGTTTTTCTTATTAAAAAGTTGGCCACAAAAATGTGTAAATTTTGGTGTTATTCTCTGGCCAAAAAACAAGCATTTTGGGCTTTGCTGTTAAACGATCGGTGATATGCAGCGGAATTCTGGTATTGTAGTCGTTATTTTTAGCTTTAATGATTGCTAAAACACAGTTGGTCCTATTCACACAATTATTATAACGTTCTGACAAACTTTAAACAAGAAATAAACCATAAAAAGGAAGCAGTATTTATCATCACATATGTGTGACGTTGGATGGAAAAGAGTTAATCAACATTACCATTTGCTATTATTTTGGCATTTCGATGTTGCAAAATATCTAAACTGGTAAGAATCCATGCTAGTAGTAACACCAGAACGTTTTGTACAAAACCAAGTAAAGAATAAGGATTTAGAGAGGGGGTTGATTGCTAAAGGCTTTGGCGAGCTTAATATAGTTTTAAACTTGCAAAATGAAAGTAGAGGGGTGGTAAATTTTTGAAATTACTATGTTAGTGCGAAATGTTTTGGGTTCAATAAGGACAACGCCCTGCGGCCAGTTGCCCGACGGTGTTGCAGTGTGGTGAGAATGCATGTCACGTGACTTGTGGAGGCCCAAAGATCATCCCGAACCCAAACCTAGCCCTAAGCCAAGGAACTGACCCAGAGGGCAAAGCAGCTGACGTTATGTATGTAATCCCAACCCAACCATATAACTCAGTCAAGGATTACTATTTCTGTTCCCTGAAGGTGTCAAATACTTGGTCACGTGACATCCATTGTTTCCCTTAATCAACATTACCATTTGCTATTATTTTGGCATTTCGATGTTGCAAAATATCTAAACTGGTAAGAATCCATGCTAGTAGTAACACCAGAACGTTTTGTACAAAACCAAGTAAAGAATAAGGATTTAGAGAGGGGGGTTGATTGCTAAAGGCTTTGGCGAGCTTAATATAGTTTTAAACTTGCAAAATGAAAGTAGAGGGGTGGTAAATTTTTGAAATTACTATGTTAGTGCGAAATGTTTTGGGTTCAATAAGGACAACGCCCTGCGGCCAGTTGCCCGACGGTGTTGCAGTGTGGTGAGAATGCATGTCACGTGACTTGTGGAGGCCCAAAGATCATCCCGAACCCAAACCTAGCCCTAAGCCAAGGAACTGACCCAGAGGGCAAAGCAGCTGACGTTATGTATGTAATCCCAACCCAACCATATAACTCAGTCAAGGATTACTATTTCTGTTCCCTGAAGGTGTCAAATACTTGGTCACGTGACATCCATTGTTTCCCTTAACCCTTTTCGATCCAAGTGGGTGCTATTTATTTCACCAGATTTTGGGCAATAAATGGTCTGGGGCTCTTAACTTCTTCATATATGGAGTTATTATGAAAATATCTGCTGTCTTGAAATACTGGGGACCCAGGCTTTAGAGTCACGTGATGCACCCGAGTGGCTGTTGTTTGTCGAGTCAGTGGAATCGCTTGACTGTGGTGCAATTGTCAGTTTTAGAGTGCTTTTCTGAGCCATTTTCCTCTGCAGAAGCCCCCATGCTGGCATCATTAAGCTAGAATGTGGGTAAAGGCAAGCCTTTGAAAGAAACCAGAGGTGAGAGGCGGTTTTATGTTGATGGAGATGCCAAACACGCTCTGTTGTGATGATGGTGGCTCGATATGGAACCTGTCTCTCTTGTCTTTCTGCAAGTGGATTCGGGGAGCTAACGAGGCAATGTGGGCTAGTTCTGACCGCTAAAAATACTCATCGATGCAACATTTTGCTGGTAGCACCGGGTGGCTCAGCACTTATCGAAAAACTATGTAATGAACTGAAGGAGAGTTCTATGCTCGCGGCGTGGTTACAGTTCCCAGAATTCTTTTCGGCCGTGAACGAGTCCAGTTAAGACACACAAGATTGGATCTCAGAAACGGGCTGAAACGTGGCAGGCACCAAATGTGAGAGAAACGTTTCATAGCTGATAATAAGGAGAGAGCTTGAGGTTTGCTGTAAATGTAGAATCTTGATATTTTGGCAGTTTTTCTTATTAAAAAGTTGGCCACAAAAATGTGTAAATTTTGGTGTTATTCTCTGGCCAAAAAACAAGCATTTTGGGCTTTGCTGTTAAACGATCGGTGATATGCAGCGGAATTCTGGTATTGTAGTCGTTATTTTTAGCTTTAATGATTGCTAAAACACAGTTGGTCCTATTCACACAATTATTATAACGTTCTGACAAACTTTAAACAAGAAATAAACCATAAAAAGGAAGCAGTATTTATCATCACATATGTGTGACGTTGGATGGAAAAGAGTTAACAATGTAAATAGACCACCGTAAAGAGATTAAAAACTTGACGTTTCCAGCGTTAGCCTTTTGTCAGAGCCCTTCGCTATGATGAAACGCTAACGCTAGAAAGCGATCAATTTCCTGGAATGACGGCCAGATTTGGAAGGATAACGTGAAAGGAATAACAGTGTACAGCCTGCATTCTCACTATTAAATTCATCATTTTTACTTGTAAGTTCATTTTGTAAATATTGCATTGTTAATGTTTCTTGTATGTTACATTTTATTACTGGTGTATAATCAGTTGCAAGTTTTTCATAATTTTGACAAATATCTGGGTTTTTGTCAATTTACTGTACTGAATCAGTTATCCCACCATAGACTGATACTTAATTCCTTTGTAATTTTTAATTGAAGTTCATTGTCTGTGTTTGTATCAATCAGAAATGCAGTAATTACAAATGAGATCTCCAGAGCTTGTAATGTTTTCTTGGTTACTACACCAAGCATGGACAGCTCTTTTACACACTGTACATGCATGCTCTCCATTTAAAGGGATGCTCTTCAGTGAACAAGCAGGGCAAACATTATTTACCCCATCTGATGTGACAGTTTCTTCTAAATCTTGATCAAAGGTGAATGCAAGGTCATCATCATAACTGGCATTGATATTTGCTGCATCTGCCAGGCAGCTCTGGCAAACCCGAGAATCAAGTGCAACTGCAGCATTTGTGGTGAGGTCGGCACATGGTAGATGCCACCAAGTGCTACAGCTGTCACAGCAGATGCTGTCCTCCTTTGAAGAGTCACCAATTTTATCCTCTTCCAAAATCACTTTATTGCACGTTAGGCACTCAAAAATGTCCCTGTGCCCCAACATGCATGGCAGTACAAATGATTTGTAAAACAAGGTAATATTGTTTACAACATTAAGACGGAATTCCATGTCAAGTCCCACTCTTTCATAGAGAGGGGGCCCACCTGTGTCCAAACAATAAAAAAACCCATGGCTGACACCACAAACCCATATATGATGTTGCATTTGGGTATTTTATTTGTGGGCGCGTTTCAGACGAAGTGTTCCATTGAAGTCTTCAAGGAAGTCCACACGATCAAATGTTTCCCTGACATGAATGTTCTCATTTCGAACAGTGTAGGGACACTTGGCTTCAATAATGGAAATGCCACAACATTTGCACAAGAACAAGCCATCTGGTGAAGCTGCAAGATACGGGTAGTATCAGCAACATCAGACATAAATACTTTTATGGCATCCTTTTCATGGGCATTTCCCACTTGATCTGTGGAAGGTGAGAAACATCATCTTCCTTACTCAACAGGTTTGACACAAGCGAACTGTACACAGGTTTTTTCTCATTTTGGCCTCGTCTGTTGAGAATAGTCTGTGCCTTTGTGTGAAAGGTATGGACGTTTGACGCAGTCACAGTGCCAATCCTCTGTTGATGCCACACGTCATTGGTACTCTGGTCACGAGTTTCTATTTCCACCCTTTTAACTTGATCTGCTCTCATTTGGCAATCTTTGAGGAAGAGTGGTGCTGTGTGTTCCAAGGGTTTGCCTTTCATTTCCTCAGATGCTATGAAACTAAGGGCTTTCCGAGGGAGGACTTCAGGAAGACCATCATCCTTTGTGTGCTCTATGGAATACCGTACACACGCTGATGGAATATTGGTTATAACTCCATTGATCAAGGATGACACTCTTTCATTGGTGAGCTGCCTATCCTGAGGTTTCCTTGGGTCAAACTGATATTTTAAAGTTGAGCTGGCCCCATGATCTATGGCACTGTCCTCTTGCGTCTTCTTGTCTTTACGAAAGACAAGGTTTCTTATCTGATTCGGCTCCACATCCTTTTTGGTTCCTTTAATCCAGCCCTGTGGAACACTTGTGCATGCTGGAGAGATGTATGCTTTCTTATATGCAAAGTTAACTTTGTACACCAAAGCAATGACATGGTTGCATACTTCAGCAGTACCAGCTGTACATGTACACCATGAAGTCAACATTTTGCAGTCACTGTGCCCTCTAAACATACCCAGACCTTATGCGGGTCATCACGGGCTTTTTGTGATTGAGCCACACAGCCTTTAAAAAACACGTGCTTGCTGTCAACTGGGCATTTTGTAATCAGCACTGTGTCCACAAAGCCACTCATCCAATACGAGTAAGCTTTCTGGTCCTTATATTTTCCAATGTAATCCACATCAACAGCTTTTGTTCTCAAAATGTAACCAAACAATTTACCGTAATCAACCTCTGTTCTGGCCATTGCTTGACATCATCAATCCAAGCGCCATGCGGTAAGGTGTTTGGATCAGTATTTATGCCATTTGAAGTCAACCTCCGAGAATATTCTTCTTTTATCTGCTGATAAATCTGTTCTGGCGAAAACTTCACCGGTGCATTAAGTTCGTAAGCTCCAAACGCACTAGCAACAAGCTCAGACTTTCGGCCGGTTTCCTTGAGTCCTCTAAGTGACAGAAAATCCTTGAGCGACGAGACAGTCCAACCGACGAAGTCGTGGTATTGAAGAACTTCCTCCGCTTGTCGAGGCATCAAATCTGATCTTTGGCCTATTCGACCAGAGTTGAAGGTGTACAAATACAAAACGATTAAAACAGGACAGTTTTAATGAGATGAGATGGATTTTCGAACGGGATATTGTCGTCTCTCTTCAGCACGGAAAATAGCGTCGCCACGAGTCAACCATTTGCGTTTTATGCTTGACCACACGCTCGCTTCAGTAGTTATGCACCCCCAGGCAAAATGGCGGCGTTAACCTTGAAAGGGTCTATTCCCGTAATCAGTTCCTTTATTTGTTATGTAGTCTGGGTAACAGTTCTCGGTTGCTTCATCTTCTCGTTCACTGTCTTTTTTTCGGAGCCCTACAGCTTTCCACAAGTTTGTCTGAAAAATGTCTGACTAATTATCTATTTTTCATTACAGCACTTAATCCTGTTTTCATTTCATTTCCGCCGTGAACTTGTTTTGACATATGCTAAACAGTCACGAACTGAAATTAATTTCGGTCATGTTTGACAGGTATTGTAGCTTCCGCGGCTGTTCTATCAATTATTGCCTTACTGTGTCTATTTCTAACTTGCAAAACTTATGAATCGAGTCAATCATACAGAACTGATATTCACTTCCAGTGCTGTTGTTACGTTCGTCGCTTGATCCGGCTTCATATTATGCAGTGTAGACCGAGTCGTTCTTGCAGGAGCCGTAATTGTTTCGAAACGACTCCCGATTTCTTTTTCAATCCTGATACACAATTTCACCCACCTATATAGTCAAGCAAACAAGTGGCACGCCAGAGCCGAACACCTATATAAAGAGTAACTGACCCAAGGATTCCTTGTCACTGAACGCCCTTGCTCTGTTGAGTCTCAGTTATGTAGTCCAATTTACCTTTTATTTGCATTTTTTGGGGACAATAAGATTACCGTGGTAGCTGAAGAGCTAATAATTTCATGTAATAACTTGAATACACATTATCATCATCGATTGCGCATTTTGTGTGGAGCTCTAATACTTCCCATGTTCTATCGACGCGCAATAGCATTTCCTGACACATAGTTATCCCAGAATTAAGTACATTTACGGTAAGTGTAAAGTTGGTTTTCAGATACTCTTACCTGCCTTGGGAACAATTATAAAAGACAACATAATCGCGTAGGTCGAATAAGTAGCACAAATACTCATGTTTATACGTTCCATTTAGCAAGAATTACTGAAGTGGATACTATGAATACGTTAGGTTTGTTAAGCCTCCCCTTCCCCGCTAAGGCTTGTTTTATTTTAGATCTTGAGGGGGGGGAGGGGGGGTGAGACGGTTAGAAAGGGAAAGTCATTGAGCGAAAAAAATTGTTAAGCTGACTTTCGAAAACAGAGAGACCACTGATATTTGTGCGGATTAATTAAGAGACTTAACAGTTAACGTATAAAAATAATGATACCGATTTTAAGACGTTGTACATTGATAGTAAAATTAAGGGTAACATATCATTCAACGTTGATCCTTTAAATTTGCGCGTCTTCTTTATTAGCAAAACAATTTGGCCTCTCTATAGCTGCATCTGCGGCCACATAATCCACAGCTTCCTCGTCCATGAGACGCCAAAACCACTTTAGGACGTTTGGCCTAAACTTGTACCTGCAAAAGTACATCACACACTTTACCTAAAGTAAGAACTAATTATGGAATATTTAACATACGATTTAAAGGGCCCCAAAGTATGGAACTCAATCATTGAAAATTTGAAAACCTGCTCTATTTCAAACTCCAAGAAATCAGTGAAAAGCGATTTTGTCAATGATTATTAGTTACTTGTATTCTTATTAACAGTTGTGTTGTTTCTCAGATTACCTGTAAATTAGTCTTTTGTTAAATTATGTCACCTTTTCTCAGTCTTAACGCTTTGTATTCATACAAGAGTTTATTTGCCTGGCAAATAAAAATGTTTATGTCACCTAGTCACGCAATGATTTATGTTAGTTTGCTAAGAGGGGCACTTATTTCTCGTCACGCATTCACCTTTAACATAGGTAATCGCCAGGGAGGAGCTGTGAGCAGGGTCCAATTGGAAACAAAATAGTCAAGTATTGAAAACACGACTATCACGAGATCAATCGGAAAATTGCTAGCCGGGTAATCACTAGCTGGTAAATCACTTGCCGGAATATTACTTGCTGTAAAACTACTAGTCACGAGCTCGTTCGGAAAAGTACTTAGCCTCGACTTCATTTAAGGTTAGGGTATAAGACAAGGTGTGTTCCCCGAAGTCTTCCTCTTGGTCTCCTGACGTAACAAGCTTTGCGAATTTGACAGCCGCACACCTCCGTCCTTTACTTCCAGAGTTGAGTATATCTTTCTTGTTCTTTTTTAAGTTAGTCATGTCTCCTAAACCCCATGTTCTCATTATGGGCCACTCCTTTGTCCACCGTTTTGAATTATTTTTGTCTAAAGGCGTAGACGCAAGGGTACGACGGGATCTTAACTTGTCCCGTTCCGTGCAGATAACTTTTCTCGGAATTGGCGGTCGCACTGTCGACAAGCTTTCTAAATTTGATTTACATTTAGTAAGGCGCCTACAACCGCAGATTGTGATTTTGCAGATAGGTTCCAACGACCTTTTCCCACCGGACGCAAGGCCCGAGGTGGTAGGTTCGAAGATCGAGACCCTCGTTCAGCGTTTACACGCAGAATGCCAAGTTGAAACGACAGTAGTTTGTCAGACCATTAACCGCGCTGCAGGTTTGAGGGATCCACCCTCCTTCAACGATCGTGTTGCCCTTCTCAACCAATATCTCAGCGTGGTGATGGAGACCTCACCTTTTGCTGTTTTCTGGCGTCACAAAGGACTTCGTCAACCCACCTTAATGCCAAAGGGCAATATGCTCTTTATCGGAGTTACAGGGGCGCCATTTTTATCCGCTATTAAGCTCAGTTGTTCCCCCGCGGCGGGTTGCGCTCCCAGCTTAAAATAGGTCCTTTGTTTTTTACACCCACACTTTCTTTTGTCTTACATGTCTAAATAGACTGTTTGTATACTTTTACTGAGAACTCTATGAGTTCACAAGCTTTGCGGCACCTAAGCATGTTCCTTGCGGCAGCCATCATTATTTGGGCTTGCCAAACATGTTGCCGTTTTTTCTTATATATTACGGTTCGCTGGAACTGTTCTTTATATTATTATTTTTAGTTAATTTTATTTATTTTTCCTCAAAAGTGGGGTATGGACCTGCTGGGTATAAGCGGTTTCCTTAGCCAACGCGCCCATACCCGCAATTTTGTGGTTGGAATGCACGGGTTACTTTCCTTTCTACACATAAGCTGTTTTTGTCTTCCAGTCAATGTGATGACTCGTCGGCAATCTCGTGCTGCCTCTACCTTACCTCTTGCCCCACGCCCACAGAAGCGTGCTGCCCAGGCGACGCGAGAATCGCACAAAGCAAAGAGGTCAAAATCAGCTGCCCGTGCCACAGTTCCTAATACGGACAGCCGTCAACCCGCCTCGGAACATGCCTCCCAATTGGTCACTGTTCCAATTGCCGGCAACGACGCAGCCCCTGCCCCAGTGGACATCGCTGCAATAGTCTCCGAAGCCGTGCTAGGAGGACTTCAAGCAGCCGGCAGACTTCCTCAAGCTCAGAAGGAGACAGAGGGTTTGCACACCACTCCGGCTGCTGCTGTACAGGGGTCAGTAGCGGCCGTAATTCAGGACATTACCGGTGAGAGACCTCCTCCTCCGAACCCTTCGCCTATAAGTACGAGCCCGCTATCATTAAATAGCATAGCTGAGTCTAATGACCGGCCCCAGCTGATTCATTAACAAATCGCTGTCCCTCTCGCCTCCAGGGTGTCTGATAAAATTCAATCAAAATTTGAGCAAACGAGTATATTGATTTAGGAACCCTATTGCAAATAGCATCCCCAAACCAGTCACAGTACAGTTTTGTTGTTCGAACGCCAAACTCTTCAGATACGCCGGTCATTAGCCTCGAGACCGCACAGAAACCTAAGAGAATTGCCCCTATAGACCAATGGATATCAGCGTTTCAAACATTTGTAGCTATTTATACGGTACGATCACCGACCGACGCCCCAGCTTTAATGAAATATTCCGAGACAGTGCGGGACCTAGCGGCTACAAATGCCCATTGGCGTTATTACGATGAAAACTTTAGATTTTTGAGGCAAAAAAACTCTTTCCCCCGGGACCAGATCCATTGGCAACTGTGGTTGCAGGCGCACCACATGCAAAAGTCCCCTACAGGAGAGTCCCCTATACTTATTTCGTGAAATGTGATTGAGCCTATTTTTTCCTCGCGAAACGTGATTGAAGTTTTTATTTATTCGTGATTCGTGATCGACCGTGTCAAGTCCATTTTCACGTGAGCGTGAAAGCGGTTTTTGAATTAAGCGTGACGCGTTAACGAAGATTTTAACCCTTTAAGTGCCAATCGTACGAATTCGTACGAGAGACAGGGCTACCACTTTCAAGCTTTGCCACATTCTCAAATTTAGAAAGCTGGTTATGATGGCCTGTTTCTAGTGTCAACCAGTAGCTGTTTTAGGCCTGAAGGGCAAATTAACTAAGGATAACCTTTGATTACCCTTCCATATCGTTGTTCCTTTTCAAGCAAAACCACAAATGCCCATTTTATGCACCATTGAGCAAAGCGAAAATCACACATCTTTGCTTTAACCTCTTTAATTTAAAATCTCCTTTTGAAAGCAAAATTTCCTAATGACAGAAAACTTTCATCTCTCGACTGAGCGTTTACCTTCAATTCTGCCTCTCGCGCCTACAGTGAGTCAAGCATCAGCTATTTCATTCGAACCACTTTTGAAAGCCTCTGCATTCCTCTTTGGCACTCGAATTGTATTCTGGGAACTGTGATGCCACAGCGAAATGGAAGTCCTGACATCAACAATTTCTAGATTTTTTATAAGTGTCGAGCCACTCGGACCTACTAGCGAAATATTGTAAAAGTCAGGTTCTTTGCAAGTCAAATCTCGCCAAAATTGCCTTGCTAGGTCCAAGAATCCACCGCAGAACGGCGAGAGAAACAACCTCAAGTTCAGAGCCGCCATGCCTTGACACGAACCCTTTTTTCATCCCAGTCGGCATGAAATTATCCCTCATCCCTGGTTTCGTTCAGAGATTTGCCGCTACTCTCCATTCCAGCTTAATGATGCCAGACTGGGAGCTTCTGCAGTGGAAAATGGCTCGAAAACACACTTATAAACCGAGTACTTACCAACTATTAATTGGCGACGTCACAATACAAGTTGAATCCTCGGTATTCTAGAGCAGCAGACCTCTCAAGGGAGCCCTTCATGTAGGGCAGCTAAATCCCGTTTAATTACCTGAATTGAGAAAATTGCCTCAAGATCTCAAGGAATTTGGCAGTAAAAGGGTTAATTAAAAGTGATTCGTGAACGATCTTGTTTTGCGTGAATTAATTTAATGTTATTTTAGTGTTATGACCCGTAATTGAGCTTCCGTCGTCTTTTGTATTAAGATTTTGATCTGCGATGGAATTGAGATACTAATTTTAGTAGTAAATAGAGATACTAACCGTCCGGTTAGCATTGGATTGCCGTGCGGGAGGTCGCGGGTTCAAACCCCGGCCGGACCAACACTCAGGGTCTTTAAATAATTTAGGAGAAAGTGCTTCCTCTGTGATAACATCTGCAAACGGTTAGACTTTCTAGTCTTCTCGGATAAGGACGATAAACCGTAGGTCCCGTCTCACAACACTTGTTCCTAACAATCTGTAGGACGTTAAAGCAGCCCCACACTGTTCGAAAAGAGTAGGGGACGTAGTTCCCGGTGTGGTGGTCTATCTCTATCTTTCATCTGTCTCTGACAGTCCCGTATTCAGATCAAATATGGACTGATAGCGGCTGCCAGAGGCGCCTTTACAGGCTGACCTCCGATCTCACCCTAGAGAAGCATTGTAAACCGCCAGGAAACTATGTGATATATGCAGTATATAAATCATTACCATACTACATAAACCATTTTGTCTCGTAATTCGTATCTGTGAGACTTTTTTTTGTTTCTCTTGTGACGTCAATGACACGCCATCCATCAACTGATGAACTCAATGACCGCTCTGAGTCTGCTCTCACTTGCTACCATCTCTACACGAAGGAAAACTGTTGAAGTGTTTCACAAACAAGGTGATACAAGATTTTTTTCTATTTGAAAACCTGAGATTACTTCGTTATCTCGTTTTTCTGCTTGAAATTCTGCGGCAGAACGCCGCAGAGATTTCATCACACGAGTTGGTGGGCGAATTAAAAATATCCGAGCCGCGAAAATATTCACCACTGACACCGACAATGAGGTAAATAATTGTTTTAGTATATACTAAAACAGTGAGGCTCAAAAAATGGTAATTTTTACTCATTTATTCCCGTCAACAATTACTTCTTTCCCGCGCGAACGATCGAATTGCACCGTGGTGAATAGCACTTGCTATCCCGAGTTTGATCTGAGTAGCCAATCATTTCGCACGAAAAACGCTATCCACTGTTTCAGTATACACTGAAAAATCGTATAGGCAACAGTGATAGACTCCGTGGCAGCCCCACGCTATTCTTGATGCTATGATTTTTTTTAAACCTTGGTACTGTACTAAGTCGTCAATCACTTAGTATCATCCGACTGGTTCACAACCCTCAAAGTCTGTAGAGTGAAGCCTTAGCGTCATTAGGAGATATTGCCCATACCCTAGCACTTGCTTGGAAAATCGTCCGCAAACAGCCGTTAAAAGTCCTCTTAGACCTAGCGACATTGAAATTGCAAGTAGAACGAGCTACCTTTGGAGTGTAAACAGCCTAAACTGGTTACTCGATGGGAAACATTAATCCGTGAATTTGTTTTTCAATTTAACGTGAAACGCGAATTACTCAATTTTTGCGTGAACGTGAAGTAATTTTGGGAATTATCCGTGACGCGTGAAAAGTCCCAATATTTTTACGTGAATTCATTTTACTGAGGGGTATAGGGGACCCTCCTACAGTAGTTTCGTCGGACTCACGCAACAGGCCTACAAGGTCGCCCTTTCCGTCCGGCTTTTGCTGGAGATTTCACAGAGTGGAAAAGTGTTCCGGCTGTAACTTTAAACACGAATGCTTTCGATGTGGATCTTCTCATCCAGCCAACCAATGCCACTTTCCCAAGCAACAGGCAAATTCCACCACAGCTCTATCGCGAACGAAATCCACAGCAGTCACCGCAAGTAACTCAGCCCCTACCTCCCGCACTGTCTCGTCCATTGGCAACACCAATCAAAATAGATAAATTACACGCCTATCTGGAGGGCTACCCTCCTCGATATCGGCAATACCTCATTGAAGGGTTCCGTTTTGGTTTTTCTATCGATTATGTTGGTCATCGCAGTAATTTTGTATCCAAAAGCCACCACTAATCCTAAGGCGGTAGAAGAAAAATTAGCTAAAGAAATTCAGTTAGGAAGAATAGTTGGTCCTTTCGATGGACCGCCCTTTCCAGTCTTTCATGTTTCTCCTTTAGGGTTGATTCCTAAAAAGGTGCCGGGGGAATTTCGCCTAATTCATCACTTGTCCTTTCCCGAAGGGAAGTCAATTAATTCCCATATCCCGCAAATTGCTTCCAGCGTCCACTACGCTAATATTGATGATGCCATCAGGCTAATGCGGCACATAGGCAGGGGCTGTGCGCTTGCGAAGACCGATATCAAAAATGCCTCTCGGCTGATTCCGGTCAGCCCCTCTGATTACAATTTGCTGGGGATTTGCTGGCGTGATCGATTCTATGTTGATAGAAATCTCGCTATGGGGCTTTCCAGTTCTTGCAAAATATTTGATTGTTTCAGCTCCGCTCTGGAATGGATTGCTCGCTTTAGGTTACATATACCGGCTATATTACATTTGTTAGATGACTTTCTGATCGTCAGAAATCGCTTGCATCGTGCGCTAATGATCTGCAAGTTTTTCTCAAAACGTGTGATGCATTGGGCGTTCCAATGGCTCCGAGAAAACAGTGGGCCCTAGCTTCGTGTTTTCATTTGGGGGTATTGAGCTTGATTCACAGAACATGGAAGCACGGCTCCCTAGCGACAAACTTACTAAATGTCGTGACTCTATTCAACACTTCCTTCGTCGGAAAAAGGTCACTTTAAGAGAACTGCAATCCTTAATTGGTCTTCTCAATTTTACTTGTTCTGTCATAGGGCCTGGTCGAACTTTTTTACGCCGTTTAATTAACTTGACAGTTGGGGTCAAACGCCCTCGATATTTTATTCGTCTAAATCGTGAAACAAAATCTGACCTTCAATTACGGCTTACCTTTTTAGAATCATAAAATGGCAAGTCTTTCTTTTTAGACTATAATTGGCTCTCGTCTGCCAAACTACATCTTTACACTGATGCAGCAGGTTCTTTAGGTTACGTCGCAGTTTTCGGCCCGCATTGGCTTTATGGTCAATGGCCTTCAAACTGGCTAGGTCGTAGCATTATAGTGCTAGAGCTGTTTCCAATCGTTATATCTCAATATGGGCGTCAGAACTTGCCAACAAATGCGTCCTTTTTCACACGGATAATTTAGGTCTAGTTGACGTTATTAACAAGAAAACTACGAAAGATAACAAGCTAATCGTCCTCTTGCGTGAACTACTTTTACAATGTTTGAAACATAATATTTTATTTCGGGCGGTCCACGTGCCTGGGGTGCTCAATGTCAAGGCTGACGCTTTATCGCGCTTACAGGTCACGAAATTCAAGTCCCTGGGACAGGGCATGGACCACGACCAAACCTTAGTTCCACCACATCTTCTACCGGAGAGCTGGCCTCTGTAGCACAAACACTTCTGTCTGCTAGTCTCACTAAGTGTTCCAAGGACGCTTACAAGCGCTCATGGAGCTTATTCACGAGATGGGCTCAGTCCTTTTTAGGTAACGAAGTCTTATGCTTACCTTTACAGCCCGCTATTATAGGACTATTTGTGTCCCATCTTTATTCGCATAATTATGCTTCCTCCACTGTGACTAGTTATTTATCTGCTATCGGCTATACCCATAAGTTAGCAGGTGTGAATGATCCAACGGAAACGGCGATCATTCGTCAAATTCTTAAAGGTTATCGCAAGTTAGCACCGGTACGTGATGTACGTCTTCCTATTACACTACCAATCTTGCGGCAGCTTGTTGCCTCATTTCAGCACACTACAGAGTCAGCCTACCAGTTTAGATGTTTTCAGCTATGTGCTATATAGCATGTTTTGCATTTTTACGTATCGGCGAGATAACAGTCAACAGAAGTGATCAGAGTAATCTGATT